>JARYHS010011408.1:182796176-182817165 GCA_031002005.1 Vandiemenella viatica
ACGGCGGAGGTAAGTCACCAACACTGTCAAAATATTTCTCTAAGCCATCCGTGTGCTTAAAGTATGCAATCCAGTGCGTTCCAGCAAATTCAGCACTGTCCAAGTTCACAATTTCACATTCACGTCCACAAATTTTTTCAGGCAATGCATCACGCATCAAGACGCCTCGAAAATGAGGTATACGCAAACGCTTTACATGTTTGTGGCTGAACCGACAATTTTTTTTTAAATCCCGATCCATATTTCCTGTATGGTTTCAAATAAAGGCCTTTACCTCCAATTCCAATTGCTTCCATTGTTTCACTGTGCCGTTTCTGTTCAGTCAACTAGTTCAATGCTTCGCTAGCAGCTTTGACAGCACTGGCAATGGCCGAGGCTCCTCCTGCAAGAGCTCCGGCTACCGACAATCCCTTCTTCTTCTCCTTCTTCTTATTTTTAACGCCTACTCCCAACTTTAGCTTAGCATGCATAGCATCGTTAACTAGAAACGCAACTGCCCGTTCACCAAACTTTTCGTCTTTGGCCCTCATTCTGTTTGAAACCTTCTGCGCTACTATGCGGTTTGTATTGCGTCTGTCAGTACCCGGCGCATACGCAATGTCGTGTTCCCTGAATGCTGCATCCAGTGGATTGATCCCCGTCTGACCGAGTTTCAACCACTTTCCAGTTTTGTCCCAGGTCCACAGAACTGATATATAGGAATGTGTGCTTCAAATGGCATTTTGTCGATTATTTTATTTAAGAAGCCGCGACCCTTCTTCTTCTTCCTGGTAGAAGGCACTGTTATCGATTAACTCATATTACATGTTCGCGTGATTATATATAGCCTGAGCAACCATCGAACCTTGTCAATATGCGTTTTGTCAAACAGCGTGAAACATTACCCGTCAGTAATGTAGTTGTTGCCGTCACCAACTCCAAGCTGAAAAAGAATGGACCTCTGTTCCCTGAGACAGTGAAGACGATCGTGTGCGGATCTTCAAACTGCGGGAAAACGAATCTTGTGTTTGAGTTTTTCTGATCCTTAAAACATTTTAGCCAAACAGATAACAAGAATGTTTCAGTACAGAAAATCCTGTCGTTATATTAAATGTTTTTAATGAACACTTTTTGGAATGAAACAGAGCTGTCACTAAAGCCATCTAGTTAAGTAATTATAGTAAAAGGACTAAAAGCTGAAGTGAAATTTGTTGCTAGCGCTGCAGCAAGGTTTTAGATGTGTGTAAATAGTTACTCTACTTTATCCGATCAAAAGTATAGGGAGACCTGCGTAAAACTTTTGTGTCATTTTCCGTTATAATAATTTTTGGGTCTAACCTTTCTTCTTTATAACGGCTTTAACTCAGCCACGAAGACTTTCAAAGAGGTACACCAACGTCTGTGAAGATATGACAGCCTGTTCTTTCTCAAGAGCAGAAATCTGATAAGGTCGTTATGTTTACCGCTGAGGACTGGATGCAAATCGAAGTTCTATCTAATTCTAAAGACGTTCCATCTTACTTCAATAACTTTACGCAGGCCAGTCCATTTCATTAATACTATTGTCCACAAAATATTGCTTGACAGATGCAGCTTTATAGCAGTGTGCATTGTCATGCTGATTCAAAGAATCGTCGTGTGCGAAGTATGTCTCTACCATACTATGCACACAATTGTTTAAAATGTGTTTATATCCTTCCGCATTTAGAGTTTTTCTAAGCACAATAATGGGACCACACCCCCATGCCATAACACTGCCTGCTCCGTAATTCACTGCTGGAACTACATAATGCCTGGTAGCGTTCTCAAAGCATTCGCCAAACCTTTCCATCAGCTTGCCACAGGATATAAAGTGATTAATCACTCCAAATCACTCGTTTTTATACTATCTCAAGTTTCGCTTAGCACTCACTGGCCACAGAAATGTTTGGCTTGTAAGCAGCAGCTCTACCTTTGTACATCATACTTTCTAACTGCCGACGCACAGTTATGGTAGTAGAAGCTCCATCAATCTCCCTTAGCCCTTAGGTTAAGGGATTCTTGTCAGAAGTACTTGCCGTCTTGGTATTGCCTTCTTTTATTTGCTGTTTCCGTATAAGTGTTTTTTTTTTTTTACTTTTATATTTTTCATTTCTGTTGAGCCCTTTTTATTTATTTTTTGTTATTAATTTTTATTATATATATATTTTATTATATATATATATATATATATGTGTGTGTGTGTGTGTGTGTGTGTGTGTGTGTGTGTGTGTATTTAACAGTGTAAGTGCTTTCCTCTCGCACTGTGGATATTTGTGGTTTTCTCACTTGTTTTCTTCTGTCAGGAGCTGAAATGGTTATGGTGCTGGTAGCTCACGAGTTATTTCTCGTGATATTTTACAGCCATCCTCCAAACAGCTCGACGTCCCTGACTGTCATAAAATTAGGCCAACCTGTTCTGCGTTTAATTATGGTTGTTCCTTCCGTTTACAGTTTACATTGATGTAATTAAGAATCCATTTAGGCAGTTTTAGAAAGGATGAAACGTTCCTGATGAATTCGTTACTCTGGTGACATCCAATAACTAGTCCATTTTCGAAGTCGCTGAGACTCTATGACCGACTATTCCTGCTGTTACCACTTCTTTGCTAACAACACAACGACACCTTCAACACTGAAGGTTCCGTCTGCCGCGACATACAGCGTTCGATTCTGCATTACTCCTTCCGGATACTTTTTATAAGATGATTTTTTAAGCGAAAACTTCTATAGACACGGTAGGGGATGTTTGGAGGGAGGTAAATCTATGAGATCGCAACTTCACGTCACCGACATGCAATGACGTGCCGTCACCGACATGCTATGAGATGCCGTCACCGTCACGCTATGGCGTGTTGCGCGTATGATATGCGCGTTGGTCGCTTTATGGATGGGTAAAGTCTTATGAGTTCGTATATTCAACATGCTAATGTTAACACTGTATCTGTAGCTTGCAATAAGAGTACACATTACAAATTAATAAAGCAAAGAGGATGGTCACATGGTTTGTGCTTCTAGTCTAGGATAGCCGTGTAGTGTTATTTTTTTATTTTTTTTTTGTATTTTTTTTTTTTTTTTTTTTTTTTACTCTCGACTGCCGAGGACTGCCTGGCGGGACGTCACGTGCCGTTATTGCCTCAACATCGGGGCATGTATGGGAAAACGAAACAATGAAGGCAAGAAAAAATATCTGGACCTACGACACGGAATATCAGCACGTAACCCATCCAAGAGAACATGATATGATCCTCGGATATTTTGTTTTGTTTGTTCCGAGGGAGGTCACTGATTTGCGAGGGGCTTAGCGCCTTCAGAACCCATTAATGGGTCTGTGGGGGTAGTTCTGCGATCAAGCAGAGGATGACCTGGCTGGAGCGTTGGCGAGAGAGCAGTGACTGGCAGCCTGTGAGGGGTCGTTATGATGCAGACACTTGCTGCAATTATATATTGTAATGACACGTTACAGCCGTGTGATGTTGCAGCCACGTAAGTTTGCTAACGGATTTGTGAGGCTGCAGCTAGATGCAGACAGGTAGCTGTCGCCCACAGGAATGTGGCAACCCCTCGTATTTCCCCGAATCCGCTGGACCGCTAGGGAAGGGGTGGGGGACTCGCTTGGATGACTCCGGGGTGCACCTCGTGGCTGTACCCACGGACGGTGCGGATATAATACGTGAGTGTGAGTTCGCGCTCCTGCTGGAAGAGCTTTCCAGTCCGTATCTCCAGGGAGCAGGTTCGAAGCCAGACTGCGTCGACATCTACCCGTCCTAGCTGCTTGAGGGGCCACTTTACGTCGGTGCAGCGTCGATCGTGCGGCCAACAAGAAGCGCCACCACGGACCTGACCGCATCTGCCATCGCAAGAAGCCCGCAGCTGCTGTCGCAGGAGCAACAATGCGGTATTTGTGTTGAGTGCGTTCACCTACCGCGCCCACTAGCCCAGTAACGACCCTGATGAACAACAATGTATGCCAAACAGTTTATAATAACAATTCACATCTCTGAATCACGTCTAACTAATTAATACATCCATATAAGTCATATAATAAATAGTAATTTTAAATTGGTGCCTTGATGATCAATTCACATCCCTCATGATAAATATTAATAATTGATAAGTTTTTAATAATTTAAAGCAATTAAACATTTTCTGATGTCGCAATTAGCGTGACACTTCAATATGGTAAAGTGCATATCTGTTTCCGGACTCAGTGTTATGCACAGTAAAACTCGCCAGTATAACTTACCCTGCGACAGTCTGAGTGTAAGATGCCATCTTCTATCGACTGCATAAAACCTGAGCTAATGATAATGCTGAGGGCAAAGAAATCTTTAATGTTCGAGAATGACCTTTAATGATCAAGCTTTCGAATCAATGTACGGCGAACCCAGTTATCCTGCATGTCTATTTACATTATACAATAATTCTTGCATCATTTAATGTCCTTTTATTATTACTTGGAGGTGTTCAATGCTGTAAACTCAAATTAAGTTTTATTCAGATTTAGAATTTACAGGCTCAGTTGTAGAACAAAGTGTTGATTTTTGAACTTTTGATTGTTTATGAAAATTAACGGCAAATGAACCTTTGTTTGAAGGCCATCTGTTCTTCTGTGAAGTAAATCGGTGAGGTTATTGCCCATTTTTAGATCTTACGCATACACCTGTTTAAATTCACACCTCTTTCACAAAAAATAAATAATAATTATAAAATGAAACAGAACATTACGAGCTGTAAAGGAGACACAGCAAACCAGGACTCATGCAGATCCTAAGTCACAATGACCGGCCACAATTGAACTATGCTGTGAGGCGGGTAAATGTGGATACCAAAGTGTTACTTGGGAAATGTATTAGTTCCGTCTTGGGGGTTGTGCCTGTGAACAACATTGGTAGGCGGGGTTTCACTAGGCACGGCCTACACCTAAATAATAGGGGGAAGGGAGCACTTTCTGAGTTGTTAGCTAAAGAAGTAAGAGAGCCCATTTCCAGTGATGATGGGGTCAGGACTGTGCCTTTTTTTAGGTTAGGGTCTGCTGGTGAAGGGGGAAATAGATGATCAAAGTGATACTGATTGCAGATCCACTATGGAAAAAATCACAAATGTTAACGAAATAGATGAAGTTTCTGAAACAATAAATGACTGGGGTAAAACTGGGAAAAAGGAGGTTAATGCTGAAAATATAAAGCCAGTAATAAAGGTGTTAATGGTGAACTGTAGAAATATATTGAAAATAGTAATCGAATTTGCAAACTTAATAGAGATACACGAACCACAAGTAATAACTGGGGTAGAGAGTTGGATAAAAGAAGAAATACCAGACAGTGAGATTTTTCCTGATGGTTACAGAGTGTACCGCAGAGATAGAGAAGCAATTGGTGGAGCAGTTTTCATACAAGTTAACAAAAACTACCACAGTTCACTGGCGTTCATGGATCAAGACCATGAGTTACTTGGGGTAGATTTCTGGGGCAATAAAAAAGAAAAATTCAGAGTTTTGGCTGCTTACCGCAGTGGAAGAATGACAGATGAAAATGATGTTCTTGGGGAGTAATTAAATTCATACTTAGATTTCAATGGTGAGAATAGAATGGTCACTATTGGTGGGGATTTAAACTGGGTAGTAAATAAGATTAAAAACACAAGGGAACAGAGATTTGAAAATACCTTAATAAGGGAAGGGGGATTTATACAAGTGGTAGACTAAAACATGAGGGGACAAATTATTTTGGATATATTCCTAATAATGACTGATGATAACCTTGTGGGGTGTCGAGTAACCAAAGGAAGTGATCATGAAGCAATTCTGATGGATATTAGAGGATTCAGTGAATCAGCAGCCAACTTGAAGGGGGAAATAGGTACAGTTATAAAAGGGCACATGTTTTCAAATTTGAAGAGATATTTCAGAGAACGTTTCAGCAAATAGAAGGAAGGCTCAAGTACAGTGGAGTCAAGGTGGGAAGAGTTCAAGGAGATAATAAGAAAGGGGAAGAAATATTTATTCCAAAGCAGAAAATAAAGAGAAGTAGAGAACCTGGTACTATAACAGGAAAGTGAGGAGGTTAAAGAGGTTGGTAAGAAGAGATCATAACAGAGTTAAGAGACAGCAGGGTAGAAGGGAATATTTAAAACAACTAAACAAGGATTTAATAATAGCAAAGGAAGTGGCTAAAGATGGTTTTATGAAGAGTATTGTCAGTGCAAGAAGCACCATTGACTGATGCATCTAGAAATGTCTATGGCTATGTTAGAAAACTGAGGGGAAGAGAGGTTGTTGAGACACTTATAGATAAGAATGGAGAAGAAGTTACTGAGGATTTGAAAAAGGCAGAGATTTTAAGTAACTGCTTTAGTGAGAGCATTAGGGACAATGAATCAGAAACGGGAGGGTCTATTTCGGAGAACGAGCTTAAAAACACAATTACAAAGGAGGATACCAAAAATTTTGAAATACATCCTGAGAAAATCATGAGGAAATAAGAAAGTTTAAAAAACATAAAGGGGCTGGTGTAGATAATATTACTACAGATATCTTAAAGATAGCCGGATGTGACATTGTACCTTATCTGAAAAAATTATTTAAATTGAGCCTACATACTTGTTGCTTACTACAGGACTGGAAAAGTACGTTAGTAGTGCCGGTACATGAATGAGAAATAGAGTCGAGAATTATAGGCCAATCAGTTTGACATTAGTGGTAGGTAAATTATTGCAAAGATCGATATGTAACAAGATCAGAAATATATGTGAGGAACGTAAGTGGTTTTCAAGTAGGCAACATGGCGTTATGTTAGGATATTCATGCGAATCTGAGTTGATGGGATATATGCAAGATATTTCAGACGAAATGGACAAGGGAGGCCAAATTGATAGTATAGCACTAGATCTGACAGAGTGAGCCATAAAATGGTAGTAAATAAGGTAAAAACTATTGGAGTGGATGAGAAAGTGATTTACTGAGTAGAAAAAGGTAGTAAATAGAAAGTTAGGGTAGAAAATACAGTATCAAAAGAAGTGAAAGTGAAAATGGGATTGCCGCAGGGTAGCGTATTGGGACCATTGCTATTCATTATTCCAATGAATAATTGTGTTGATTGTTTACAATCTGAAGTTAGATTGTTTGCAGATGACATAATGCTGTGTAAAAGAATCAAAACGGTAGAGGACTGTAAACAGTTGCAGGGTGATCTGGACAGCATGTCTAGTTGGTTTGGTAAACATGGGATGAAGATAAATGCAAAGAAGAGTCAGCTTATTAGATAAACAAGGTTGAGAAAATATTGCTTGCTGAAGACGTGAAATGTAAATATCTTGGCATTACATTTGATAACAAGCTTAACTGGGCAGGACACATTGGAAATGTGGTAGGAAAAGGTTTCAAAGTTCTGCACTTGTTGGAGAGAGTGATGAGGGGATGGACGAGAGATATAAAGGAATTGGGTTACAACACTTTGGTCATATCGTTGCTCGAATATGGTAGTGTAGTATGGGACCCATATTTAGAGTATCAAATACAGGAGTTGGAGAGGGTTCAGAAAAGGGCTGCTAGATTTGGTTCTGATGAAAGAGCTGGAATGGAATTAATTGGAAGACAGGAGGAGGGTGAAGAGTGTCATGGGAGTGTACAAGGCGTATACTGGTGATGAGGCATGGAAAGATATTGGTGTAGGCATGAAAAGTAGTGCATGGTAGCGAAAAGATGACCATGACCACAAGCTGGTACTGGATTTCGGGCACAAGGGTGTGGGAAGATTCTCTATTTTATGTAAGGGTGTGAGGGATTGGAATAAGTTACCAAGGGAAACGATGAATAATTTATCAAAAACGTTGAAGGAATTTTAAAGTTAAAATTTGTAGAGGGCAAATATAGGTGGGTGCAGGAAAAGGGGAAGATGGGTGTTTAGGGAAATTGCCACCGGAGCCTGTGCTCCATTGCAATTAAATTAAATAATATGACGTGCTGCGCTTGGAGAGCCTTGAAAGTATAGATTATACTCGTATCTAACATATAAAAATGAAGATTCATTTTTCATATATAAACACATTTTTTATCCGATTTTGATGGAACATTGCATAGATATACTTTAAAACAAATAGAAAAACACTGTTTACGTTTGATTTACAAATACTTAAACCTTGTCCTTCTCTCCCCACCTCCGCACCCCCACTTAATTTCTGTCTACGTTGTTCATAAGAAAACACAGCTTTTATCCGATTTTGATACGACTTACGACACGTATACTGCACAACAAGTTATATCTGGTAGCTCAGCGGTTAAGGCACTTACTTCCCAAAGTTCCTCTCTGCGGTCGCGATTTCAAATACGTGGTAAGCGGGGTTTTTTTTATGAGTTATATTTGATTATATGTGTTACGCCAGGACACTCCGTGGTTCTGATTCCACGTTAAACTATAAGTCCATGAGGAAAGGAATTGGCTTTCTGCCTCTGACATAATAACTTGGTGCTGTTCATCTCCTTCGAGAAGATTCGACCAACCTTCGGGTTGTGGAATAAGTTATATTTTTAGTTTTTGAAGAGAAAACTTCTACAGGCTGGCTGTAGTCTGGGAGTAAATCTATGAATTCTAGTCACCGACATGCTGTGATGTGTTGCGCGTATGTTATGCGTGGTGGGGGCGCTTTTTGGAACACACAAATTTTATCCGATTTTGATTGAACTTTGCATATGTATACTTTGATACAAATAGAAAAATACGGGGGTGAAAGAGGACGTTTCCCACCTGCCCAAAATTGATACTGCCCTGTTGAAATTTATTTTAACTGCTTCGTTATAATGTTCTCTTCACGTTCTGCACTCTCCTTTTTCGGGAAAGTAGCCACGAATTAAATAAAAAATGTCGAAATTTAAGATGCGCCACAACCGCGAAATTTTAGCAGCACTGCAAAAATGACACAAAAATTATCGGTACAGGATAATATCAACCTAAACAGGTTCGTTGCGTCACAGTGATCATTCATCGTCATCATCCTCAACAGTTTCCACTCACTGGCAGGGTCTGCTTCATGCACAAGCCTCTCCATTTCCTTCTTTCTTCCCACCACCTCTCTGTAACCACCTTATTCTAGTCCTCTCCTCTCTTCTGTACACACTCCTCCTTTCAGCCATCCATCTCTTGGTCTTCTAGTGCATCTTAATTTCATGGATTTTTCTAGGGATTTTCTGAACCTCCATTCTCTTTACATGTCCATACCATCTCAGTCTGGTCCTCTCTACCCTTTCCTGTAGGGATTCCTCTCTTATGGTGCATCTAATCACTTCATTCCTTATCCTGTCCATTTTCGTAACTCCCATTCTAACTCTTAAAAACTTCATTTCGGTGGTTGTACACTGCTGATGTCCCGTTTCTTCATTGCCCATGTTTCAGCAGCGTATGTCAAGATAGGCACATAGTATGTATGATAGATTACTCTCTTGCTTCTCTGTGGTACATCTTTATTCCGTATCAGGCTTCTAATGCTCCATAGAAACGCCTCTGCTTGTCTTCCTCTATCACTTATCTCGCCATCATTTCCTCCACATTCCTATTATACACTCCCCAAGTATTTGAACCCATTTACGTTCTTTAGTTGTTCACCTGCCATCACAATTCCCTGGGTTGTCCTATTCTTCTTTCTGCTTGTTACCATGTACTTACATTTCTTTACAGTAAATTTCAGACCATATTCCTCCACACTGTCTGCCCATACATCCAATTTCCACTGCACTTCCTCTTCATCACCTCCCCAGATCATCAGATCTTCCGCAGAAGCCATCACCTTCATGTTTTTCCTCTCCCATCCTTACTACCACCTTCTGCATTATATCATCCATGATTGCAACAAAGAGTAGTGGTGATGGGGCACTTGCTTATTCCAGTCCATTCCTTTCTTTCAGCCAATCTGTTCTTACTTCCCCTTTTTTCACATAGCTCACACTTCCTTCGTACAGTTCTGTCACTCTCCTGGTGGTTTTTGAGTCATAGAGACAGTGATTATTGTTAGGTTGGAGTAAAAAGTTTACAAGAAATTCGTTCTGCGGCATCTATCTCAGAAACGACGCATTTGTTTACAACAGAAGCAGTCAATTGTCTCTGACTACTTGTTAGTCCAGTAACGGGGTGGTTTTCACTTGCATTACATCACGTAGAAGATCTTGTATATATTGGTAAGAATATTGGTAAGAGTATGCAGAAACCAAGTTTTCGACCCAACACCCTCGGCACAATTTTCTACGACCAAAAAAATCAACATTTTGGTACTTTTGTCAGTTTTTCGACTGTAACTCCGTCCTGATGAGTCCCTAGCAAGAAACACTCTATTTCCATTTTGAAAGAGGAAAAACTTTCCTACAACTTTAGTAGTACACACTTTTTCTAAATTCAAAACTAAGCGAGCTACAGTTCATCGTATATCATCCAAATTTCACACTTTTACTAAAAGTTGTGTTTTTACCTACTTTGCCGCTCAAAATGACCTGAAACCCCTGTATATATAACTGATATATATGTATTTCTGTATGACATAGTATATATATGTACTACACTTTGATTACTGATGGTCAATTCAACAATCATATAGCATTGTAGGCCGGGAGATCCTAAAGGATTGTTCGGCTGCCAGGTGACAGTGTTTTCGATACGCCGCTAATGCGCTCCTTTGTGGCTATCTAACCTGACCAAGTAATAGTTCCGGATATATGGAACCTACAGCTTAAGGTAGAATCCAAAACACAGAATCGTTCTGGCTTACTTCATATTACACAGCAAGCGGTAAAGGTTGGGTCAGTGGCCTTTATAAATCACTGCTGAGACCGGGATTTCGATCTCCAGTCAGACGCCTTAACCACTGAGCTACCAGATCACTCTGTTACTGATGATAATAGAGCGAAAATGAATGCATAATGTTATGGCTCAAAGTTATTAAGTCATAATTAATTCGTAATAAGTAAAAAAATGGTCATAAATCAATTTCTTTTCCGTTTGGATTGTGACGGCTTATCAATGAATTGTGACTCATTATTCCATTGCATCAGGAACAGCTCGAAGAACTCTTCCTCTCGTTCATCTGCTTGATTTCAGGAACGTTTTCACGAGACATGCCAGAGCAGTTTTTGCAAGCAGCTGAACAGTGCAGTACTGATTAGTGACAGCTGCATGCTGGAGTACAAGATTTCTTGCAGGACTATGATACAACCTTCAGAGTAAACTCAGGTGCAGCGTCTTTTATCATTATTTTTTCTTATGGTTTTACGCCTCGTCGACGTCGATGTCATTAGAGATACGATGGGACTGGAGACAAAGAACGGGATGGATTTCGGCCATGGCCTTTTGAAGGAAGTATCCCGGCATTCGGCTGGAGTGATTTGGGAAAACCATGGAAAACCCAAATCTGGATGCCCAAACGGGGATTTGAACCGGCTTCCTCCTGAATGCGTTTATTATTGTAACTGGAATAAGACTGGACGAGCCTTTCCTTCGTCCCCATGACAATGGGTACGTTTCTCGACCCAACCATCCTTTACTTGATGTTGAGTGAAACGTTGCCGCATCTGATTTTGGTGGCAACCGTGCTAGCCTGAATGCATTGTTTTGGGCAGATTTCTTAAACATTTCATATAGCCTTCCAATGTTCCACAAGTAATTTTTCCGTACCGTTCCAAGAGGAGCTGTTCCCCTGCGTGTTCTCCATATGATATTTTCCAGAGGCTAGAAGTTCTGAGAAGTTAGAATGCTTGTTACTTTCAGATATGGTTGGTACTTAATGAAGCAGCATAATTTTTCTTTCCCATAGCCTAAATATGCTGATATTGTATCACACCCTCTAAATGTATGGATGAAGAGGATATGTGTGGGTTCAAACTCGTGTAAGTGTTACCAAGGCGCATTAGCAAAATGAGAAAGTCAATATACTCACTTAGAATTATCCCACTGTCAGATTTTGTTGTTTGGGAAATAGCTGCGTCAACGATCAATTCAGCTACATCTTGTTTAGCCTGTTGATCTTGGATGCCCCCTTTCAGTTTTTGCATTAGTATAAAAATTATGCGGTTCTTGTTGCTTTCATTTGCTGCGTCACTGCAGCATTTGTTTCCTCGCTGAAAATGATGTCTGCTGAAGTATCTGATGTTTTCAAACTACAAAACATCTCAGACGATTTTATTCTTCTCTGCGCAGCATCACTTCGGTATCCGTCAAATATAACTGTGATGTTGGATCTATAGTTCGTTGTCAAATAGGCTTCATATTTTCCACAGAAGCAGCCAAGGTCTTCACTACAATGCCTCATAACCTTATGCAGGAGGCATCATCCGACCATAACAAAACTTTTTATGTTGGGTGTTGCATCTTGAAGAGATTTAAATGCTTCTTATAGAGACAATTTTGTTCCCTTGAAGTACGGAACTAGTTAAAATGTAAAACATTTTCTCAATCCATTAAAACTGAAAAGAAATGGATTTATGACTAATTTTTTACTTATGAGTTAATTTTGACTGCGTAAATATACTTTGTGCCTTAACATTATGTTTTCAATTTTGAAAACCCGTTTTTCAAACTGGTACAAATAATGGGACGGACTAGTAGCTCAGTGGATAAGGTATCGACTAGAGATCGAAATCCCGGTCTCAGCAATGATTTTCAAAGGCTATTGATCCGACCTTTACCGCTTGCTGTGCAATATGAAGCAAGCCAGAACAATTCTATGTTTTGGATTCCACCTTAAGCTGTAGCATCCATATATCCGGAACTATTACTTGGTCAGGTTAGATAGCCACAAAGGAGCGCATTAGCGGCGTATCGAAAACATTGTCACCTGGCGGCCGAACAATCCTTCATGATCTCCCGGCCAAAAATGCTATATGATTATTGAATTGACCATCAGTAATCAAAGTATAGTACATATATATACTATGTCCTACAGAAATACATATATATCAGTTATATATACACGGGTTTCAGGTCATTTTGAGCGGCAAAATAGGTAAAAACTCAACTTTTAGGAAAAGTATGAAATTTGGCTGATTTTCCAAAAACTGTAGCACGCTTAGTTTTGAGTTTAGGAAAAAGTGTGTATTACGAAAGTTGTAGGAAATGTTGCCCTCTTTCAAATTGAAAATAGAGTGTTTCTTGCTAGGATTCATCAGGAAGGAGTTACAGACGAAAAACTGAAAAAAGTACCAAAATTTTTATGTTTTTTGGTCACAGAAAATTGTGCCGAAGGTGTTTGATAGAAAACTTGGTTTCGGCATACTCTCACCAATATATACAAGATAAGAAAAAAAAATCTTCTACGTGATATAATGTTTGTGAGACCCCCTTTTTACGACCCCGTTACTGGACTATATCGATTCAAGATGGTGAGCCTTGTTGTACTGCATCGCAGATAAATATTTTCTATCTGTTAATTTCGTGCGAATTTTTACAACGGAGTAATGTTAAAACTGCACGAAAATATTACAACAAAGGATTTAACCAACATTACAAAAGATTGTAATTGCTTTTGCAGCGCCGGCGGCATCTAATAGCTGCGCGTCACACTCACATTTCTGCATCTTTCATTAAATTCGTGGCTACTTTTCAGAAGAAGTAGAGTGCATAACGAAACAGTTAAAACAAATTTCAACAGGTCGGTACCAGTTTTGGGAGAATGTCCCCTCTGCCCCATATGCTGTTTATGTTTGATTTACAAAAACCTAAACCCTCTCCTCCTTTCCTCACTCACATAATTCCTGTCAACGTTGATGATTCATACCAAGATTTTTCCGATGTTGATAATACTTAGCACACGTATACTTCAAAACAAGGCGGTCTGGTAGCTCAGCGGTTAAGGCACTTACTTCTGAAAGTTTCTCTCCCCGATCGCAGGTTCAAATTCCGTAATCAGCAGGGATTTTTAGGAGTTTTATTTTATTATATGAACTACGCCAGGACATTCAGTGGTTTTGATTCCACGTTAAGCTGTAGATCCCCGAGGAAAGGAATTAGCTTTCCTGCCTCTGCCACAGTGACTTTGTATTGTTCATCTCCTTCGAGAAGATTCGACCAACCTTCGGGTTGTAGACTAAATTAAATTTTTAGTTTTTGAAGTGAAAACTTCTTTAGGCCTGTTGGGTGATTTTTTGATGGCTAAAATCGTATGAGTTCGCTCCACCGACATGCTACACTTACAGTATACCTGTTGCGGTGTGCTGGCTCAGTGGTTTAGGTGTCTGATGAAAGGTCTCCGGTTCGGATTTCTGTTTCCGCGGGGATTTTCATAAGCTCTTAATCCGGCCTTTACCTATGGAACAGCTTTCTGCGTAATGTGAAGTACGCCAGATCGGTTTCGTGGTTCGGATTCCAAGTTAAACTGTAGATCCCTTTTACCTGGTGGCATTACCGGGTTTTGTTAAGGCTGTTAAGACAGGGGCGGAAAGCGCAACCAATGGAAACCAGGTAATTACGACTATACAGATTTATTATTATTTAGTATAGCTATAAGTATGACGTGTTGAGCGTATGATATTCATAGTTTAAGCTTTAACTTTTGTTGGCAGTCCCCAATGACTGCCAATTGTGGTTTTTTTCCCCTTCCTTTTTTTTTTTTTTTTTTTTAACAGTTTAACGTCCCTTTTTAACAACGTGGTCTTTAGAGACGGGAAAGGATGGGGGCAAGGAATGGGAAGGAATTCGGCCATGGCCTTTTGAAGGAAGCATCCCGGTATTCACCTGGAGTGATTTGGGGAAACCATGGAAAACCCAAATCTGGATGCCCGGACGGGGATTCGAACCGCCGTCCTCCCGAATGCGAGGCCAGAACGCTATCCGTTACACCACCACGCTCGGTTTCCCCTTCCTATTCCTTTTATCTTCAGGCTTTACGCCTCTTCCAGGATATTAGAGGAGGAAAAACACTGCGCGCAAGGAACGGGAAGGAATTCACACATAGTCTTTTTTATGGAGCCATCTCGGCACTAGCCCGAAGTGATTTGGAAAACCTAAATCTAGATGGCCTCGCATTCGGGAGGACGCGGGTTCGAATCCCCGTCCGGGCATCCAGATTTGGGTTTTCCTCCAAATCACTCCAGGTGCATGCCGGGATGATTCCTTCAAAAGGCCATGGTCGAATTCCTTCCCGTTCCTTGTCCCCAATCCCATCCCGCCTCTAATGACCTTAGCCGTCGACGAGGCGTAAAAGGAAAAAAAAAAATCTAGATGGCCGGACGGTGATACGAGTGCGCAGCCTCCCGAATACAAGGCTAGAGCGTTACCTACTCTCTCGCCCACAAACACTGTTACCCAGTAATTTGTCGATTAATTTACTACGTAAACTATACTGAGCACGCTGCAGACACAAAGCCCTGCAGTAAACACGCAGGAGCGCCTACTTGTTGCAGGCGATCAACAGGTGTCCGGCTTTTTTTCGGCCGTCTTGGCCAACTTGCCGTGACGACCACGAGCTTTCAGTTTCATCAGCGTAATGACCTACTTGATTTTAGCATTGATATAAGTATAATAAATGTCGTCCCTTCACAAATATAATATCTCTTCGAAGAGATGTTGATTCTGATTAATGACGAATGATACCAAAGTTTTAAACGCCTCCTGAGTCATCCCTTCTATTTGCGAAGTACTCTTTTTGACAATAAAATTAAGAACCAATAACGAGAGTATAAATTGTCTATATCGACCAACGTACAAAGAATAATAATGAATATCGGCAATATTCCTCAATAAATATGTTTAATCTCATACCTTAAATGCCCGTGAATAATAATATTTCATTTTATCTAAAAAGATTCACCTTTTTACAGTATTACTTTCAGTTACAGAATTAATTTTAACATTAATTTTCATTGGATAATCGATGATTCTTGAAAACGATGCAAGCCGCTGCATGAAAGTAATAATTTTGAGACTGACGTATGTTTCTTGGCTATCTAGGATTAATTAAAACTTAAAGGCAATATTGTATTGATACATAAATATCATCCTTTCATTTTCTTTCTCGATACAATTGAAATAATAAAAAAGTCAAATTAATTGCAATTACAATAGTGAAGGCATGAGGTTGAAATTCTCTAACAATTATAATTAATGTAATGGTAGAGTACTAACTTTTTGTTCTGATTCAAAGATTTGTGTCAGCCAAGAAAGCCTTCCATAGTTAATGATTAATTATGACTGCATTAAGTTCAGAAAAATGAAGTGTGTGTCTTATTTCTGTTGTGCTTGAGAGTAGAAAGAAAATGAAGGATGAAGCTGTCTGATGCCCTACTCTTCAGAAAGATGCAAATTTAGCTGCGTAATTCAATATTACAATTCGAAGGACTTTTGTCATTTCTGCTTCATCTTGTCTTGCTTTGGTTTATGTTTCGTCCAAAAGTCTTCATTCATTATTTTGTTCATTCCATTTAGTAGTTACTCAAGATCCTTAATATGTTCTGCTATGAGGATAATGGCATCAAAAAAATCGTAGCTTATTGATTTTTTCGCCTTGAACACTTATGGCACATTCAAATTATTCTTTAACTTCCTTCATTGCTTCCTTTATATACAAGTTGAATAATCATGGGGATAGACTACAACCTTGCCTGACACCTTTTTGAACAGATACATGTGCCTCATGAGTTTCCACTTTTATTAAATCCACTTGATTCTTATAGAGATTATAAAGTATTCTGCTATCTCGATATTTTAGACTGACTTCTTTAAAATACTGAACATATTGTCTCATATATCATTTTCAAAAGATTTTTCTAAATCTGCAAACGACGTAGGAGTATATTTGTTTTTCTTGATCCGCCTTTCATGTATTAATCTTGAAGCCTGAATTGCTTCTCTTTTACCAGGATTTCGTCTGTCTTACCGGAGCAAAATAAGATATGATAACGGCATAGTGATCAGAATCCTAAGGATAGGGAACAGTGCGCCATTGGAAATCTGTTGATATAGATGGACATGTTAGGGTTAAGTCCGCCGCTGTGGGCCTGTATCCTGGAATTGGATTTTTTTGGGGGTAAACTGTCGTTGAGGAGGATCAGGTTATATGGGTGTGCAGACTTCCAAGGTCGATGTTATCTTGGTTGTTCGGGTTGAACGACGTCAATTTATCGAAACCTAACGTTTCGGCCATCATTTTGTGGCCCTCTTCAGAGAACTGTCATGGCTGGAACCGGTGTTGCCTGTATATAGCTCCCGAAGAGCGCGCTAACCGTTCGGAGTGACGTCATTCAAGTTATCGCCGCCAGCGTGGCCCGTCTGATGGGGGCCTGCGTCCCGCGCTTTCCTAATCAAGCATGACCATATTTGGTCAAGTTGTAGCCCGCCGTCCGCGTTCATATCATCCAGCCCTATTCAGATATATTTAACATTTTAAAAATAGTAGACCATCATTAATTCCTTTGTTAGCATCATCTTCATCGAGGGTGTCAGCTATATGCTTGAGTATTCTACCCTGACAATCCTTCGAAAAAAGTATGTGTTGAGGTGGGTGCAACAACACTCTAATGCTCTGTATCATGATTACTTGTCCATGTGGGTAATGTTGAAAATATCTAGCGACTATTCATTCAAAAGTGAATCAAATCCGTTGCGGTATAACCCATGATACATGTTGCAGTCTTTAACCAAAAATATGTGTTTACGCTCATTCCAGCAGTAACCCCACTGGTTTTTAAACTCATTGAACGTCATGTCGGTATTGACGTGATCGTCGTAAATGCGCTTGAGATTTATATAGTACTGTTTAAAGAGTACGACCAAGTCAGCATTGTTTCTAACCAACTGTTTCCGTATTCTGAAACAAGTATTAAGAATCGACTGTTCTGTGCCTGCGCATGGAAAAGTAATCTCGTATATTATTCAGCTTCTCGCACAAAACATCGTAAAACACAAACAGGCAACTAGGCAGAACTTTGAGAAGGCACACTTTGATCATCAGTAAATGTTAAATGCTGAGTCTCTATAATGGGTTCTAAGATTTTCCCTAGTAACTGATACTTCCGCTGGTACAACGCCTAGGAAAGTACGTAAACATTTTCAAATCTAAGTCCATTGTTATGTTCCAGCAGTGAGAGCACAAGATTGGTTTTTCCACAATTAGATGTGCTACATACTATTGCCCTCACTTTCTCAGGGATCAGCGGTCTGTTCTTCCGCCTTGTATTGGTACCAGCCACATCCACATTACTCACGGGTAATGTTGCGCTCTGTTTGACGAACAGCATATTGACAAGGTTTGATGGCTGCTGTGGCTTTATATAGGCGCGCGAAAATACAAAGTAAGTCAGTCGATAAAAAAGCCTCCTATAGACAAGAACTGCTTTTTGAAAAAGCTCATCGGCAAGATGCCTTTTCAGCCGCATATACCAACAAAACAGTTTTGTGGGCCCCAACTAAACTGGAAAAACGATTGGCGCTCGGACATAAGGAAATCAACCCACAACATGCAGCCTGCATGGAACACTACATAGCTTATGTACATCGAACAGATAAACCGAAGCAGATCTAATTCTCACCGATAAGGTTGCAATCAGAATGAAGGCAGAATACGCAAAGTTAGATGAACGTGCAGCGGCATTCTTGGTTAACAGAGCCATATGTGCCAAGTTAAAGTTGTGTGGTGGTATTAATAAAAAGAAAACGAAGTACAAGAAGAAGGATAGTATCTTTCCATTAATACCATTAGCTGGTGCTCTGACAGGCGGGGTGGCAAATATGTCAGGGCTTCAGACATCGCCAGAGGGCAATAGGTACCCATCCACCAGAATAGCCAGCGCCTTTGGCTCTGGCAGAAAACTGCTCGGATGGTGACTAAGTTGTCAGCACTGAACCAACAATGAATACCTGAGAACGTGTTCTTCCTACAGTCGTTAGGCTATCAGGCTATACCGTTAAAAATCATAGATGATGCGCTTGACATAACTTCCAATGTGGAATTTGATGAGTCAGTGACACGTAAACAATAGTTGAGCTATCAGTCGCATAAGCCAGCCACATTTAATAACAATGACGAAATTTGGATACCTTTTCAGAACCAAGATAAATATACACTGCCTTAAGAAAGTTACTTGCATATTGAAGGAAGATTCATCAAATCAGATTGGTCAGGAGTTATAAATTTAATTGTCATATTCGATGTATTCGCTTTTCTGTTTGAGGAAATTCGGTACGAACTTAATGGAGCTGAATTACCCGAAATAGAAAAGTTGATACCACAAGCACATTCAAAACGCTTATATCTGCTGATCCTCAAAAAGTGGTGTATTGAACAATGCATAATGGGGGCAATGTGATCTTGGAAATGGTTACTTTGATGAATGTACAGCACTGAATAATATTTTGGGTTTTCACAGAGACTTTAAATGGATACTTGCAAATATAAAACAAGATTGTTGTTGTTGTTATTGTTGCTTTATGGCGCGTCGATTTCTAGGTCATTAGCGCCCTATAAAACAAGAACTAATACTGATTCGAGCTAGGGACGAAACAAATTCATACTTACAAGCCAATCCAAATCCTCGCAAATGTACCATTAGTAAAAACACGTGGTGACGCCTCATTTTCAAGTAGGCAAAAGAGAGAAACTAGAGTTGCTTAAGATTTCAGACAGTGGGAAGCCAATTCGTATTAATATCTGAAGTTGCTGTCTGTTGGAGTTCCCATTTCTTCCTATAAGTAAGATTCCAAATTTAGTCGTTGAAAACATCAACGCAACCGGAGAAACCTACGTGCGTGGTTCTGGGATTTCAAACGAGCAGAAAACGAAATGTGGAATTAAGTGCCCCCTGTTTGACCACTGCAATCTCACTAATGTCAAACTGTTCCTAAATGATGTGGTATACCCGTACGAAAACATAAATTTATACTTTAAGAAAAACCGAACCACAGTGTTGTACGACATGCATGCAATATTCCAACAGTCTTATAATGAACATCATCCTAATGTAGGCAATACATTTCTCTTTGTTTTAAAGTATACGTTTGCAGTTTTCCATCAAATATCTGGAAAAACTGTGTGTTTTATAAACAACATTTGAAATTAAGATGGGTGGGAGGAAAGAGGAAAAAGGGTTGCATTTTTGTAAACTAAGCCGCGAAGATTTTATCGCAACTGCACCTACTGCCGTACTTACCTTTTCGCACTAAAATGAGTAAGTTAAAACGGGGCCTGTGGATATTTGTTTGTAGTTTGACAGTAGTGATAATTCTCCTGCCTACACCTCGGCATACTGCCTAACCCTGCACGATCGGGTTGTAGAATACGTACCTCTAACATGTTATGTGCGTAAGTTGACATAAAATTGGGTGGCACTAATTATTATTACTCATTACCATGATGCTCATTTTACTGCACGCACAGGAATTTAAGAAGAAGAATGGCAAGTTTATTTTCAAAGAAACTGCTAAATGCATAGTGCGCTCAAACAAAATTACCGCTACACAATGTATTTCTGTAAACTCATTATCATGTGGAGAGTAATGACCCAGCAGTTAGATGGCTGACGTATAATTACCATGAAATACTTTTGAACGCTGATTGTATATCCTTCAGCAAGATGTGCTCTGTGCAATCGTAAGTTTTCCCGGCGGATCTGTTGCTTGAAGATTTCTCGGCGCCGAGTCAATTGGTCACAGATGTACGAATTTTCGATGGCGTAACATTCCATCATCTTCAGGTAGCGTCCACTGGTCGGAGGCTATAAATATCGTCGCCCCCGGAGCAGACCAGCAGTCGCGTCCAGGACTGCGCTCCTCACGCCAACCACTGGACGCTACCTGAAGATGATGGCATGTTACGCCATCGAAAATTCGTACATCTGCGATCGATTAACCTGGCTGCTCGCCCGAGAAATCTTCAAGCAAGATGTGCTCTATTCTACATGCAATAAACAATTAGTATGACTCAATTATTTATGTAAAAAAATGGAAGAACGCTCCATGATTCCCGAAAATTATCAGGAAGAAAGTATAATATAATATAAAAGATTTAGGATGTCCACCATTGCAAG
>JARYHS010011408.1:182818165-182863773 GCA_031002005.1 Vandiemenella viatica
AGGTTCGACCTTGGTGAAGGCCGCGTTAGCTAAGGGCGAATGACCTTGTCGCACTTTCGTATGCTGACCACAACTCCCAGCACTGATCCAAGTTTCGGGAGACGGCTAGCGGAAAAAATAAAAGGAACGTTGTGAGCGGAACGGAGCGGCTAGCCAACATCTCACTTACGACCTCCTCCTGTTAAGCGACTGATGAAAAAATTGTGTCAATGGCAATAGCGCAATTTCTAATTTTTCGGCGTTATTGTCTTCATTTTTGATCTCAATAAGCCTTTGTTAGAGTGAAAAGTTACATTTTCATTTAGTGAAATTATCTAAGCATCCTCCAGAAGCTCAAAGATTAAAGTACACATGGGGCCATCTAGTAGCGAATAGTGGCGTTTATTTAGAACAAACACAGAAAAAAATTTATATAGCAAATTTTTGCTCGCAAGCTTTATGAGGCCGTTAAAGGTACACACTTTGACAACAAATTTGGCCGCCGCTGAAAAATTCTATCACTCTTATTTTGCACAATCTGACATCAATGTCATCCTAAGAAACAGTAACGGCTGGCTTGCCAGTATTGCATTACTGTTTCCTGGGATGACATCGATGTCAGATTGTGCAAAATAAGAGTGATAGAATTTTTCAGCGGCGGCCAAATTTATTGTCAAAGTGTGTACGTGAATTCTACGAAATGAACGTTTGTATCGCTGTCTGCTTACGAATTTTTGTGGTAATCTATATGTAAAAGCTATCTTCATCAAATATTATTCTATAAGTTATTCTCTTTTGAAATGTTGATTAAATGTAGGCCTACATAATGTAATCATAAACTTATATTTGCCTGTGGAGAGTGATGATACGAAAGTTTAGTGAAATTTCATGTTTTCTTATTTGTCGACAGCTTGACCTTTTTTAGTAGGGACCCAGAACTTATCAGACAGCCAAACCTTGAATTGAACCGAGATGCTGGGTTTTAACTCTGCATTGCTATAATGTGCAAACATGAAAAGAAGAGCTTATGCTATCTTAACTGACTTACTTTTAAATGTCCCCGAAGTATTTCGTAAAGATGTTATTTATTTCAAAGCTATTATTTCTGATCGACATGCTAATAGAAGAAGACTTTCTTTGAAAATATAATAAATAGCGTGTAATCAACGTTTAAATATAAATGTAAAAAATATTTTGGTTTGTGGTTGTGAATCTTAGTTGACCTTCAATCAAATACTTAAAAATGTACAAAAATTAAGCTATCGTAAATCCCGGCGGATCACCTGCCTATAAACCTCATATTTCTCCTGTTAGTATGTAGGACCAGCGAGCATGAAATAATTAAGCAATGGTAGTGGACTACGACCTGCCGATCAGCAGGCGTACGAAGTGCCAATGATTACTGAAAGATGGTAAAATGACTTCTCACAGAAGGATAGCGAGTATTGCCCTCTCCACGCAGCGGTAATAGTAAGGGGAAGAAACCACGTTAACCCTCTGGGCAGCAACAGCGGGGTCTCTCTGCCAAAGATTTTCAACGTACCACATCAACGCGGACGTCGTAAGATGAAGCCAGATGTTTGATACAGTACGGTCGACTTCTACGCTCGTCTCACATCCACGCCTCTGGAAGAAACATCCTGTCCGCTCTTACCGCTCGGCTGGGGTCGCCAACTTTTGTTTTAGGAAAGAATAAAGCATATTTGTCTTTGGAAGAGGAAAATGAAAAATATATGAAAGGGGAAAAGAGATTTTTAAAAAAAATTTAGATATTTATTGCCTTAAATACATATATTTTTGTACTATTATTTTTTTGTTTCGTTTCCTAAAACTAAGATTATAAATAAAGAACTCATTTTTAGTTAAAGAACGCTCCGTTTCTCCCTTCTCACTATTTTGAATTAATTATTCTTCCGGTAGCGTACAGGAGCAGGCACGTATTGCCGAAACGGCTTCATCTACCGGCACCTTAGTAAACAGCGATACTACATCAAAACTCACCACGACATCAGTCTTCTCTAGCTTCAAGTCATCAATAATTTGTACGAGTATAAAGTGAGCTGAGCTATTCACAACGGATCTGATATTCCCATAAAATCTCTCAGTTCACTGGCAACATAACGTGCTAGTGGATGTGTTGGTGACATGGAGGAATCCTTCCTCCATGGTTGGTGAGTCGACCGCGCTCAGAATCGGATTTATGAAACATCTCTTTCATGCACATTGGGAAATCCGTTGAATCTAGGCATCGTGCAATTGCTTCTTTTCAGGTTTTTCTTTGCCTCCTGTTCAATCACTTTGGATGCGTTAACTCGACTAGCCACCTTTGTTCTAATCACCAACATTGCGTTGTTGCTTAACGGTGCATAATTTAATTTAATTGCAACGGAACACAGGCTCCGGTGGCAATTTCCCTACACCCCCATATCCTGCACTCACCTACATTTGCCCTTTACAAATTTTATCTTTCAATTCTTTCAACGTTTTCGGTAAATTATTCATCATTTCTCTTGGTAACTCATTCCAATCCCTGACACCCTTACCTAAAAAAGAGAATCTTCCCACACCCTTGTGCCTGAAATCGAGTGCCAGCTTGTGGTCATGGTCATCTTTTCCCTTCCATACACTACTTTTCATACCTACTCCAATATATTTCCATGCCTCATCGCCAGTATACGCCCTGTACACTCCCAAAACCCTCCTCATCCTCCTCCTGTCTTGCAATGAATCCCATTCCAGCTCCTTTATCATATCCGTCACTGATTGCATTCTGCGATAATTTCCAGAAACAAATCTAGCAGCCCTTTTTTGTACCCTCTACAACTCCTGTATTTGATACGCAAAATGATTATTCTCCACCAACAAGTTCGGAATTTTAGTGTGGTAATCCTGCGCTTTCATCACTACAATTGCGATGCCTTTGTCAGCTGGTAAAAGCACAATATCGTAGCGTTGCCGTAATATCCCCAAAGCTGATCATTCGTCCCTCGACTAATTGTTGCGTGGAAGTTTTTAGTAAGCTATAATGCGAGCAGTCTCTTGCTGGATCTTATTTACCTCAGCTCAACTCGCGTCTGCTGTATCCTTTCACGCGGAAGCATAAAACGCTTCTTGCTTAAGATGTGTACTCCTTTTTTAGTTCGAATATGATGTACGATCTTTAAAATGATAGTAAGACATTTTCATGCCTCCACCGCAGTAAGGCTAAGTTTACTCGCTTTTTTTTTCCCTCGTAGTTTCGAGACGTTACTACTTGCGTAAAATATATTCTCCGCGCACAAGTGTGCCAAATGAGTTTTTAGGCTTCCGCGACCGTCTTGATTAATGATTACTGGTTTCACGGGGTAATTCGCCTTGTTTATTTTACAATCCGAGCTTTCGGCTTCCACACTACAGCCAACATCAGAGATATAATGTTTGTTTGTTTATATAGCAAAGAGCGCCAAGCGTCACATGCGGCTGTTCTCGTTGTTGGTTTTACTTAAAATTAGCTAAACCCGGCCATGCTCTGCTTTTACTCGGTCTGATAAATAAGATGCAATTTGTTTGACAGGAAATATCATGGGCTCTCAGAATTTTACTATCCACTTTGGTCGATTTCCCAACCGTTTCTGAGATATTTGCAAAAATACTAAAAGGTCCCTACTGTAATTTTTTTAAAGTAGTGTGATGGTGGAGAGTGTTTGTTTTAAAGTATACATGTGCAAACTTCCTTCAAAATCGGGTAGAAACTGTAGCTCTGAATAAAGAACATTGCCAATAATTAAGGGGGGTGGAGAAAGGGGTAGGGATTGGGTTTTCGTAAAACTAATGTGTACAGTATTTTTCTCTTAGTATACGTGTGCAAGATCCATCGAAATCGGATAAAAAATGCGGGTTTATATAAAAAATTAGGGGTGTAAAAGTGGAGAGGGTGTGGCTTTTGGATTTTTTATTTGGCCAGTGACCTCCACGAAAAATACATATACGTAACTGCCAGCTTTCAAAGTGATCAGTCAAACGGTATCGATTGTAGCGTTGTATAAAAAACATGGACAAAAATGGAAGGGGTGGAAACGGGGAGAGGGCTTGGGTTTTGTAAACAAAATGTAGTCAGTATATTTCTCTGGGTGAATGGTTAATGTTCTGGCCTCGCATTCCGTAGAACGCAGGTTCCAATCCCCGTCCGGGTATCCAGATTTGGGTTTTCCATGGTTTCCCCAAATCACTACAGGAGAATGCTGGGATGTTTCCTTCAGAAGGTCATGGCCGAATTCCTTCCTGTTCCTTGCCTCCAGTCCTTTCCCGCTTCTAATGACCTCGACATCGACGAGGCGTTAAACCATAAGCGAAAAAGTATTTTTCTCCTTGTTTTAAAGTATACGTATGCAAAGTTCCATAGTAATTGGATAAAAACTGTAGGTTTCCATAAAGATTATTGGAATTTAAGAGGGGAGGGAGTAAAAGGGGATACGGGTTGGCATTGTTTTAAAGTATACATCTGCAAATTTCCTTCAAATTCGGGAAAAACTGTAGCTACATATAAAGAACATTGGCAAAAATTAAGGGGATGGAAAGGGGAATAGGGATTGCGTTTTTGGAAATCATACGTATGTAGTATTCTTCTATTTCTTTTAAAGGATACACGTGCAAATTTCCATCTCAATCAGATAAAGTCTCTGCATTTGTGTGAATTAAGGGGTGTAAAGTGGAAGCGGGGGTGGTCTTTTTTTATTTTATTTTTTTGTCAGGAACCTTCACAGATGCGCAACGACAAACATTCATTTTTATTTATATATATTTCCGCTGCCTCCTTCACTAGTCGAGGCCACCACTGTTCCTCTCCCTACAGTAGCCTCGTATTACAACAAAACAAAACAAAAAAATTTTTTTTTTTCCTTACTCGGTGATGGCAGTAGAATGGCAAGTGAAAGCTCATATTGTAAAATTAACAACACGGCTATACTGCCCATGTACTGACACATCTGCTACCAGTAGCTTTCGTATCTGGTGTTCAGAGTTCTATTGTGGGGTTGGAAATAACATTTATCAAAAGACAGCTCGATTTCTAGCCCACGCAAAATATCCACGCGGCAAACTACCAATGGAAGAAAGATCGGCTTTGCGGGTATTCCGAAAACGCGATGATACTTTGGTTCTCCAAGCTGACAAAGGTAGCGCGACCATAGTGATCCAAACGCAGGACTATCACACTAAAACTACGAACTTGTTGGCAGAGAAAACTTATATGCACCGTTAAGCAGCAGCCCAATGCAGGAGAGAAAGCATCAAAGCGATTGAGCAGAAGACCTAGAAACACCTGACAAGAGGTAACTCCACCATACCCAGATTCTATGGATTGTTCAAGGTGCATAAAAGAGATGTTCCCCTAAATCCAATTGCGCCCGCAGTCTACTCACCTACACATCCACTGGCATGGTATGTTTCCAATATAATGAAAGATCTTACAGAAGATATCAGATCAGCTTTGAAGAACTCAGATCACTTTATACAAATTTTTTATGGTTTTAAGCTAAAGAAGGCGGGTCTCATTGTGATTTTTAATGTGGGATCACTGTTTACCAAGGTTCCTGCACGCAAAGCCGTTTCAGTAATACAGTACATACCAAACTTCCTGCCCATAGACTTTCTACTGAATGGGATAACTTTACAGAGATGTACCTTAAACCAACTGATCTCCAGTACAGTGGGAAACTACACAGTCCAGTCACATTAATGTGACCAACTCTCAAAAACCAGAATAACCACCTTTGGCAGAGCGCATCGCTGCGAGGCATGCAGGAAGAGAGTCAATTAGGTTTCTGAAGGTGCTCACTGGGATGTTGAGCCAGCTGCCATGGCCAGCTGCGCTAGATTACGCGGTTGAGGATCCATGGCGCGGATAACCCGATCCTGGTGGTCCCACACATTCTCGATTGGGTTTAAATCCGGTGAATTTGCTGGCCAGGGGCGTAAGGTAAACTCATCCAGGTGCTCTTCGAACCATGCACATACACTGCGAGCTTTATGACACCTCGCATTGTCCTGCTGGTAGATGCCATCATTCTGAGGAAAAATTATTTGCATGTAGGGGTGGACATGGTCCGCAAGGACAGATACGTACTTGTGCTGATCCATCGTGCCTTCCACAATGATGAGTTCACCCAGTGAATCCCAGGAAAACATTCCCCAAACCAAAATTCTCCCTCCTCCACCCTGGATCCTTCCGGCAATTGTTGCAGGGTGTTTGCTTTCAGACGTTTCACGCCGTATGCGCCAACGTCCATCTGTCCGATGGAGCATAAACGTGATTCATAGGAAAAAGTCACCTGTCGCCACTCTGTGGACGTCCAGTTGCGGTACTGGTGTGCAAATTCCAGCCTTCATCGCCGATGAACAGCAGTCAGCATTGGTGCATTAACCATGCGTCTGCTGCGGAGGTCTATATGAAGCAACGTTCGCTGAACCGTTGTTGAAGATACACTCTTGGTAGCCCCTTGGTTCATCTGGGTGGTCAGTTGCTCAACAGTTGCACGTCTAGTTGCCCGATCGCATCTCCGTAGCCTTCGTTCGCCTCTGTCATCTATAGCCCGAGGTGCACAACATGTTCCACGCCACTGATTTTGAATAGTGTCATTTTTCCATGCACGGTATACTTTCACCATGGCGGCACGTGAACAGTTCACAAAATTAGCCGTTTCCGAAATGCTTCCACCCTTGGCCCGAAAGCCAATAATCATGCCCTTTTGGACGTCAGATAAATCGCTACGTTTCTGCATTACGCCAACGATTGAAATGCTTTCCGATGCCCTAGGACATCCTTTATATGCCCTCCACTGTAATGTGTTGCCACCTGCCTTCTGTGATTGGTTATTTCACGTTAACGTCGAAAGTAGGTGGTGGTCACATTAATATGAGTGGACTGTGTATATTAATTATGATTTGGTACTATGCCTTGCCCATTGCCATTGAAATTTGGTGAGGAGGTGTTAGTAAACTCGAACTGAAAAAAGCATTTTACAACATTTAAAAGCGTTTGATATCCTCATTGAGCTTCATTTTTGCATACACATTATTTTATTTTCAACCTACACACCAACAACACTGAATTAAAAATATTGATTGTATGGAAAAAAATATCTGCTTGATGTTACATATTTTATTCAAAATATACACATATAGAAATGATGAATATATGCTAATACTCTAGAGCTATGTTTGAATTAGATGCATATTTCCATTGTAAACAATTTCTTTCTCAGTATTCCAATTTTTACGCTGATTGACATTAGGTTTATCTAACAAGTAACTAAGGTACCGAAAGAGTAAAATCTTTAATAATTCAAATATCTATCACTCAACTAGCTTGAAAATTTCACTCCTCTGACCTCAGTGATCGTAAAATCGGGGTCTGATGCAAAATATGTTGTCATCATTGAAAACAATCAATAAATAAAAAGCGAATAAATAGAAAAATAATGTCATCATTATAATTTTACAGTAATAAAGCTTTCAAATAAACATACTAGACCTATATTTGAATTACATGCATATTCCTTATTGTGTTCTACGGTCACTTTCACGGGACAGTTCATACGACCTTGGTATTCCATTGCTTCTCTCATTTGCAAACTGAGGTAGTCTTGTTAACAGAAGCTGTAAAAGGAACCGTAAATGAGCTCTCAGTCTCTATCAGTGCTCATTCATCAGTCAGTTGCAACTCAATCCTAATTCATTAATTTCTCATTCACTGCTCATCATGTAGTGAAAACTGCAAGTAGGCTTAACTTCTAATTCGTGACTTTGGCTAGTTTGAGAGTTGGCTGGTTCACAAGCTTTGGAAAAACATTAAGGTAATTTATAGTGCAAATTGCTATCTGGGATGGAACACTTTGGCTTACGTTAATAGTCAAAGTTTAGTTGATTGGTCTCTAAACTATATGGTTATATTCCAGGAATAATACAATCTAGCATTAATCTAGACTGCCCTAGCATGCATCCTTTTCAAATATCAAATTGTGTCTGCTGAAATCACTTAGGATGTACATCAACTAATATTGTAATCACTAAGCACATAAGTGTGTTGAACATTTTTCAAGTGACAAAGTAATTTTAAGTATAGAGCTGTTTCATTCTGATTCCAGGAGCATTTGTTTAGTCTAATAATTTTAAAGTGTTAAGTGGATTACATGAAGTGGAATTTTGTACAAAATTTTGTAACCTAAGCTGATGAAACAACAAAGCAGCAGGTCTCTGCTGCAATCACATGAATATTTTGTGTAAGTACAGCTAAGATAACGTACAACAATATTAATATGTTGACGATTAATAATAATAAAAAACCTTGTAATATTAAAATACACAAAAAATCTCTATATCCTATTACCATTCTTCACACATATTTCAACTCGCATGACACAACAAATCCATTAAGGCCAGTTCACATTAAACATCAAGTCAGGTCAGAGCAAAGATCAAAATCACTATACATGTAACCTAATGAGAGCTCTATCACTGCATTGTCTGGTCAACTTGAAGATCTCACTGCCTCCAATCAACAATGGTCAACTGACATGATCTGATCAGACTGCAAGTGTGAATGTGGAACAGTCAGATCAGATTAGATCAGATCAGCATGCACCAGCAAATTTGTCTATGTGGAAAACTTTCCAGCAGAGAATTGTTACCGAGATTAGTGTTTCAATTCTTTATTCAATTTTTTAATATTTTTGCGAGAATTGAATTTTTGTTTTACTAAATAGAAACCATTTTATAGTTTTTGTTTAATTAGTTTATTCAGTTCAGTATCAAGCTATTAGTTAATCAATATATAACTTCAAAAGAAAATTGGTTTTGTGTTTAACTTACCTTAGGCAAATACATTCATTCTTCCACTATAGTAAGCAGCCAACACCACGATTTTTTATTTTCACAGAAATCTTCCACAAGTAACTCATGTTCATGATCTATAAACATCAGTGAAATGTATTAGTCTTTGGCAACCAGTCTGAAAACACCTCTAACAATTGCTCCTCTATCTCTGCGGTATACTCTGTAACCATCGGGATAAACCTCATTGTCTAGTACTTTTTCTTTTAACAAAAACCCTACCCCTATAATTATTTGTGGTCTGTGTCTCTCTATTAAATTTGCAAATTCTATTACTTTGTTCATTATACTTCTACAGTTCACCAGTAACACTCTTGTTACTACCATTGTGATATTTTCAGCATTAATGTTCTCCTTGCCAGTTCTGCCCCTCCCCCCACCCTGGTATTGTTTCAGTAGCTTCATCTATTTCTATAGCATCTGTGAGTTTTCCCTTCATGGATCTACTACCATCAGTGTCCCTTTGATTATCTATCTCTATCCCTTCACCAGCAGCCCTTAACCTAAAAAAAGGCACAGTCCTGACCCCATTATCACTGGAAATGAGTTCCCTTACTGCTCTATCTAACAACTTAGAAAGTACCCCCTTGCCCCTTATATTTATGTGTAGGCACAACTCGCAAAAAGTGCCTTTCTCTAGTAGCACCTCTGTTTCCAGTCTACCCGCCTCATAGCATTGTTCAACTGTGACTGATCATGGCAACTTAGGACCTGCATGAGTCAAACCCCGGTATGCTGCACCCCCCTTTCACTACATTTCTCAGATCAGTCTCTATACTATAACTCATGTTTCTATCAATACTATTCCCCCCACCTCTCACTTTCACTATTCTATCGTGCTTAGTGAAATCCTACAAAGTTAACCTATGCGTGTCCTTATATTTCACTTTGCAAACAAAACTACATAGCACAGATCACATGTGTTTGTGTGTAGGAATAGCTTGGAGTCTCCCATTGTGTACTATCATGCTTGCATGTCATTAGCTATGGAGGTGTGGGAAATATGAACTTTGAAAGTAGTCGATCGAGGGCCTTTTCATATTTCGACCAATGACGTGTGTCCCTTAATTTAACTTTGCAGCCATAAATACCCTGTGCAGATCACTTGCGTTTATTTGTATTATTAGCCTCAAATTTCCTATCATGCACTAAGGTGGTTGTATGTCAGTGGCTATCAATCAAAATTCTTTACTAACACGAAGTCGTGGGCACCAGCTAGTGTTATCTATACAAACCCGTATATGAGTTCGATGTAACTTTGCATACTTTAAACAAAGAAAAAATACGGTCTACATTTGGCTTAGAAAAAGTCACCACTTTTGCTTAAGCAAAAGTTACATTTGGAACTATTCAGAAGGAACTTTGCAGGCATATGGTTTAAAATAAGTGGTAAATGATGTTTGTATTTAGTTGACTAAACTGCACCAGCTTTTCCTTTCACCCATCTTAAGACTAATTTATACAAACAACTTTTAACCACCTCCCATAATGTTCTCCTGTTGATAAAGGCCTCGTCCCAAAAATTTCTTTATCGGTTGTATTTTTGTCTTTTCTGTGTGTTCGCACCCCACATGCATCATCTAAAGGTAAGTGGTGGCTCATTTTCCCATCCTAATTTAATTCCTTTTTGCTACTTAGTGCCTCTGATTTCATTGTTTACTATACATATATATGGGATGAGCCCTTTATCAACAGGTGAACATTATGGGAGATGGGTGATGTTGGAGACTGCCTTACAGAAATATATATTTATATAAACAATAAGCAGGAAAATGCTTTAAGTCAATAAAACTAAGGAAGGATAGGGAAATATGATCCAACACTTGCCACAGAAGAAGGCAGTTGGAATGATGAACATAAAAGAGACAAACACACGAAACACAATATTTTGGTGGTTAGCCTTATTCTTTCCAGGTGCTAGACACCAGTCAGGGCACAACATGTACACGCCGAAGGCTCTCTGGAGAATCGAGCCGCCTTCTTCTGTGGTAAATGTTGGGTCGTATTTTCCTATCCTTCCTTAGTTATATACATATATATTTGTGTTGGTAGGGAACCTGCTGAAGTGGACGATGATGGAGAATACTTACTACAATCCGATTAAAAGGGATAAAACAACCAACCAAAAATTCTGGTTATTCTGTATTTGCAGAAGACGAAAGACCAAAAATATTGTATATCCCAAAGCACTAGAACAAACTTTTTTAATTTAATGCATAAAAATCATTGCCTTTCATTTATTTTGTACATTTTCATGTGCCTACATATGCGTATCCACTTAAGAAAGGATAAGAGGCATTGCAACACATGCCAGGTGAAGCTAGTAGTAAATAAAAATACTTTAGTTATGATATTTGTTTCCTAACAAAGTTGAAATTTTAATGTTTTTAGAAATAATTAAATAGACTGAACTAGTCAATAAATATAACTTATCATATAGAAAAGTTAAAATAATTATTGAACTTTTTAGGGTTGATGCTACAATACAGCATGTCAGTTATTACCGTTACTTATTTATTTATTATATAAATTTATTATACTCACTTGAACCAAATAAAATAAAGCAACATGTTAAAGAAGTTGTATCATAGTATCATTGTACTGTCTGATATGTAAGTGCTTACTGAAATAAATTAATCTGAATTTTGCATTGCTAGGCATAATCATACAAATAGCAGGAAGAAATAAAACAAAATAACTGGAACATGTATCGTATGCTTGCTATACACTTCTTACATGCCTTACCAAAGTATTACCATGTAAGTCATCAACAAGATTTCTTGGGTCTATAACGATTTCTGAGATCAATGAGGTCAAACTTTATGAAAAAAATCTGGAGTTCACTGAAAGTTAGGATCATGGTAGTACTGCATAGCTTCTGAGCTGAAGGGGTCATCTGGACCAAACACTGAAGGTACAGATAACCTAATGGGTGAGAGACGATGGCTTGAGGATGTCTGGTAGGAATGTTTGGATCCAATAATGGCGCTGCTACGCAGTCTGAGCACAAGTCCATAGGACACATAGAGCAGTGCCAACGTGTTCCCTGGATTGGCAACTCGCCACACTCTCGACACTGTAAAAAGAGAAATTTCTGAATTAACAAGTAATCACTCTTAACAACAGGATAGGGAGAAAAGGATTATCACTAGTCAGAACTAAATGAACTTATTCTCAAATGATGGTCCGCGGACCACCTGTGGTACTCAAAGATAGGATGGGAGGTTCCACAGGCATTACATTAAAAAATTATAGCAGAACACAAGTTAACAATAACTTAATACTAGAAGACTCGTGCAAAAATTTCGTGAATATGATGAATAGTGAGGTTGGTGGTAAAACTAATGCTATAACTTCCCTTTCATTTTAAGTTTGAATTCAATGTTCACATTAACCAATGTTTAAATTATGGTTTTTAACACCAAAGTGTCCACTGGTATTCTGAAGTAGTTTTTATGATAGTACTGTAAATGATGATCTAATATAGCTTTCATTCTTTAAATTATCTATTATGTTTTTTCAGTAATTAATTTTTGATATTTGCACAAAAACCTGAATCCGCGCAGCTAAAATATCTGGCATTTGGAACTGAAAGTAGATTCATTCAGTTCACAGTAATTGATGGGTATATTGGTTTTTTCACATCAATTGAACTTTGTGTTAAGCCGTTGGTGTTGGAAATAAAAACAATTTAAGACAAATGAGCATTTTCTAGTATTACATTCTACACTACACATGTGAGTGTATGAGATATCCAGCTTTTATTCATTTTATACAATTTATTGCATTGCTTAGTAATGTAGTTTCTACAATGACTGTGGTGCCACAGTTTATAATACAATAAGACAAATCAAAAGTAACAAATAAAATTGTTTCGTACCTCACTTAGTTCACAAGCAATCAAATGTCGAAAATTAGTTAAGGTTTAGCGATAATTTTCTTCTGGTCCAGGCCACATTTCAACCTAACCACAATTCCTAAGAATAAAATAAAACACCCATTGTGCATATCCAACATATAGTTCCCCGTGACTTTGTCAAAAAATTTTCTCATCCAGGTTGTATATCAAACTAACTACCTCAATTTAGGGATGCAATATCTCAAGATCTAAGTGAGATATCACAACATTCAAGTTAGATAAGAATCAATAATCTAATTTAGCTTTTGCGAATTTTTTTCATGTCCAGGGAGCATTTCAAACTAACAATTTTAGCTGTGATATACAATTGATCGAGAAGTGTAAGCAAGATATCACAAAAAATATTCTTAAATTTCGATTTGTCTTGTGGAGTTACATAAGAGTCCATGATGAAATTGAAGCACCTCAGTTATTGTAGAATCCCTGATATTTACATTCTTGCAAGAACTTTTTTGCCCTTGATGGCATAAATGATGCACTAATCGTTGAATTATTTTTCATAAAAGTTTATACGTTTCTGATTGGATGATTAACGTTATAGTAGTAAATCGATGTGGAATTTGATCTCCTGATGAAGAAAATTGAAATATGTTCTTAAGCTCTGTGAGAGTAATGTCAATGTCAACAATTTGAGATACAAAAAAGTGAAATCTGATCTACGTAAACTGAATGAGAGAAAAAGTATGTGGCAAGGGGGAAAAAAGAGGGTGTAAAGAAATTGCTACAGGGGCATGCGCTCCATCCCAATTGAATCAAATGCCAGTTTCTAACATAATCTAGCTTTTATTAATTTTATATAATTTATTGCATTGTTTGGTAATGCAGTAATGACACTTCTATAATAATTTGGTGCCATAATTTGTAACTCCATCAGAAAAATTGAAAGTGAAAATTAATTTTTTTAATATCTCGCTTAGTTCTGAAACTCCCCAGTCCTCTACCACCAGACTCCCTCCTTGTTTCAATTGACGTAACCTCCTTGTACACCAATATTCCCCACCTTGAAGGCCTCGGTTCCCTTCAGAACTTCTTGGATACGCGCCCTCCAAACAGTCTTCCCAGAACATCCTTTCTCATATCCTTAGCCAACTTTATCCTCTCCAAAAACTATTTCTCCTTCAACTCCCAGATTTACCACCAGATACGCGGCACTGCCATGGGTACCCGCATGGCCCCGTCCTATGCTAACCTTTTCCTGGGCCGTCTGGAAAATATTTTTCTGAAGAATTCCCCCCTCAGTCCCCTCGTGTGGTTCAGATACATAAATGATATATTTATGATCTGGACCCACGGGGAGGACCACCTCCTAGACTTCCTCAACTCACTAAATGATAATCACTCCATCAATTTCACATGGTCATATTCCCACACCTGTATCACCTTCCTTGACATAGATACCACCCTACGACAGGGGACCCTCCATACCTCAGTACACATCAAACCGACCAATTTACAACAATACCTACACTTTGACAGTTGTCACCCCTTCCACATTAAACGTTCCCTCCCATACAGCCTTGCAATCCGTGGCAGACGCATCTGTTCTGATCATGAATCAATCTCCAGTTATTCCCAAAAACTATCCCAAGCCCTTGTTTCCCGCCGATACCCCCATGATCTTGTGGAAAAACAAATTTCCCGTGCCATCACCCACAACCCTCGTTCTGCACCTCCTAAAGCTGACCGTGGACCAACACTTGTCACCCAGTTCTTTCCTGGCCTGGAATCTGTCAACCAGATACTCCGCTGTGGGCATGATTTCTTACGCTCCTTCCCAGAAATGTCTCTCCTCCTTCCCAAAATCCTACCCACTGCTCCCCGCACTTGCTTCAGCAGACCGCCCAATCTGTACAACATCTTGGTCCACAAGTATTTACCTGCCGACTCTCCTAGACCTCCACAGGGATCTTCCCCATGTAACAGACCCCGCTGTAAAACTTGCAACATGCACCTTGCCACCACTACTTACTCTAATCCTGTCACAGGCGAATCTTTCCCTATAATTGGATATGCCACATGTGCTACCACTCACCTTATTTACCAACTCACCTGCATCCACTGCACTGCCTCTTACATTGGTCTCACCACTCAACAACTTTCCTACAGAATGAATGGCCACAGGCAAACAGTTTATACTTCCAACCCAGACCATCCCTTGGCAATTCATGCGAACTTCCATAATTCAAACAACCTCAACACCTGTTTCACAGTTAGAGCTATTAGAGTTTTTCCTAATACCACCACCCCTTCAGAACTCCGCAGATGGGAACTAGCCTACCAACATATCCTTGACACCAGACACACCCCTGGCCTAAACCTACATTAAACCTGTCACTTGCCATCTCTCATTTCATTTTACAGTCGGTTATTTTTATATGTACATTATTACATCTATTCATTTTATATATATATATTTAAATTCTTCTATCTCCCTTTATTTTCAATTATAACTTTTTGAATTATGCTACACAAAGATTATATTGATTTGTTTCACTTTTATTGCTGGTCAAGCCTATTCCCCCCCCCCCCCCCCCTCCCTCCCGGCAATTGTACCACGCATTTTCCACCTGTGCTTCATTCATGTGGTGGGTTGGGATGTGACCACATCTTTCCCCCTGCCATATGTCTCGCCTCCCACATGACTAAGACTAAAGTCGAAATATTGTGCAATTCGTTTGCTTTTGTGTTTTTACATGTTCGTCTCGCCCTCCTGCCTTCATCTGTGGTAAGTGACGGGTAACTGTTTATTTTCCCTATCCTATCTTATTTTTAGTTCTGAATAATGATGCAACTAAGGAAAATGGAAGCGGCTTCTAGGCGATATAAATAAGAAAAGAAAGGGAAATTAACCCACCACATACCAAAGTGGACGGATATGATGAGAGAACACTAATGCTGACAAACCTAATGACTGAGTCATTAAGTAACATTCGTTGTGCACACACGTTCCGAGCCTAATGGCCCGTGTTTCTATTTGTGAGCAAGGCAGACGCCGAAATATTGTGTAGTTGTTTGTCAGCATTAGTGTTCTCTCATCACATCCGTCCACTTTGGTATGTGGTGGGTTAATTTCCCTTTTTCTTATTTAGTTCTGAATAACTGATATATAATTCTGAATACTTGATATTCAACTATGCAGGTATGGAATAGATTTTAATTTTGAGTTCCAGCACCAAATGAAGTAATTTAATGAGAAAATTTGCTCCAGTGGTAGATGAAGCAGCATATTGACACATACCTAATGATTGATACTGTGAAAACTCAGTCTTAAGAAACATGTTAAATTTTAACTTTGACCTCCAAGCTTTCAAAATCCATTCAAAATCTGTATTTTCTGTGTGATTCTGTAATAAACAGGTACATTCCAGATACATTTTTATGTATGTGGTATTTACACGTTTCAATTTTCAAGTGGCAAGTTTAGCAGATATTGTAATTAGGTTGAAATGTAGCCTGGACTAAAATGAAAACTGAGTCTGTATCAAAGCATCCAACCCACCCCATTCTTAGAACTGTGTGGCCAAATTACTGCTTAGTTTTGTACTGGGTACGGCTGGTACCAAATTAATGAAGCGTGGTAGACATGAATCTTTTAAGAGTAACAAAAATAGTGAAGAAGTAAATCAACTTCAACCCATCCCTTTCTTGGTAGGGTGCAGGGGACTCAAGGTTTGCTTTAATTTCGGAAATGGATGGCGTGAATTTTATACATGTTCCTCATTGCATGAATAAAAACAGTTCTTGGCTAAGTAGATTGGGTACCACTGGAAACTCTGCTAGTTTGATTAATAAATGTTACATCTATTCAATATGTAATAGTGCATTTACAATTTTATAACTGTTTCCATAATAATTAAAAACATGCTTTTATAATTATTTTGTTATAATGATACAATACAACATGTCCAAAATGTTAATAATATATAAATTGATCTCATATAAGTTAGTGATTTGTAGAATTATTTTTGTCATTTTACTGATAATCTGGTTGAAAAAGATTGAGAAATGCTGGTGCAAAAAGTCTTCAGAATGCTGAGTTGTATCAGTTACTAGCAGAAATTGCTTTCTATTTTCATTAGTATAATATACTGTATACCGAAATTCTGTTATATGTTTATTGCCAAGATAGTTAAGTCAGTTCACACCTTTGCATTTTGTAATAAAAGTTCTTACCCTATAACCTTCATGCAGTACTTTGTCATAACCACAGGTCTTCTCCTTCCTAATTTGAATCAGGAGTTGCAAGTTGCTGTATTCTTCAGTACTCATTACACCTGTTTTACCACTGGGGAGTTTCACACTGACCTATAGAAATGAATGCAGGAAAATTAAACAAAGACATTAGTTTTTTTTAGGAAATAACTGTTTCAAATAATCAAATTTGTGTGGGGTTTTATGCAAAAAGGTTTTGAAAATTTTTGTAGCATTACAAAAAAATTTATTAGTACCTACAAAATGGTCATCCATGTTTAACAGAATTTAATTTAACTGTGATCGGGCACATGCTTTGAGGGCAATTTCTCTAGGCATCTTTCCAAGTCTCATAACCAACATACACCTTATTCTCTTCCAGCACACTTCTCCTGTCATCTAATTGCTAGTTTTAATCAATGAGATGATTCAAGAAATATTTTCACTTAACAAGTAAGTAAAAAATAAAAGACAAATTTAATAACTATAACTGTGGTATGGATTTTTTTAAAGATGTTGATAATTAAGATGTCTGGACAACAGAATGGTATCATGAAACACCGCTAAGTTTTCTTATTCATGAGGATCAGGTTTATGTGGTGATATATCTTCCGAGAATATATAAGCAACCGATGACGTTTACAAAGCCCTTCATTTTCAAGTCAATTACAAAGTTTCCACTAACACCTTCAAATTTTAATCTGATAAGTTAAATTTTACATTCTGACTGATATCAGCAAGCAAATATTTCTTGCAAAAATGGAAACACTTGCTCATGTACACAACTATCCAGAAGAGTCAGCCTCTTTATGGACACACCTAATATAAAAAGATTATTTGGAAGGCTAAAGATGCCCACCAAGTACAAAAACTTAATCATCCACCCATACCACATTCAAAAAATGCTCTATTAGTTCAGATTTTCAGTCTTGCAGAAAATTCTTGCCTAATTTTGAAAAGGTTTCAAGAGCTTTACTCTGGATAACCACCCCACTTCATGGAGATTATGGTGAGAGTTATTCACTTCAGTTGATTCAAGTTAAACGGTGAAATATTTTGATCTCTTTTTCTCCTCTGCAACTAGCTTTTCATTATCCGTCACCACATCAACAAAACTGCTCTTCTCTAGGAGGGTTAGTATCAATTTTTAATGGGCAGAGGTCCTAAACTCTCTTACATTACATTAAGAAGAAAAGCCTCATCCATCCATAGCAACATTTAACAGGTTTTGTCAAAAAAAAAAAAAAAAGATTACTTTAGGTTCTTCAAGAGCATCTACGGTATTTAAATCAGCAACTTAACATTATTTTCATTAGACATTTCTGAATTTTTACCTGATCACATAATCTTTTTTTAAAAAAAAAATACAGTTGCTAATCAGTAAAAAAATCTACAATTTAAATAAAAATGAGGGTGCTGGAAGGTTTCAGTCACAGAGGTTATAATGATAGCTTACTGCCAGGATCTACAATAAAAACAAGCATTAAACAGTCATCATAACACCTGACAAAAATTTCCTTCTCTCTTTTTAGCTGTTTGTTCTAAATTTGGTAGCATACAGTTGGTAACATCATTACCTTTCTCTAGAATGTCATCCTTACATGTAATTAAATGAAATGTTTCAGTGTTTTACCTTCTCAGTACTTTCATTTTATAGTGTTTCAGGTTTTCGTCTTCAACTTTCGATTTTGGTGTACTTTGGACCACAGAAAACAACAGGTTTACTGGTTTACATTTTCTTCAATTTACAGAATTTCTTCACTTTTTCACTGAGGTTCCTCCTTTCTTCAGAACAGGTGACCTTGGACTTTGCACATTGTTTCTGGAATCCCTTGAATTTAGCAATTCAATTCTTAATCTACTTTGGATTGATCCCAACTTTCATTTATATATTATCCATCTCCTCAACCCATTTTATTGTCACCTTTACTTTGGTGATGTAGTTGAAAATTCTTTTTGTGAACCTATTCTCACTTATTCTAATTAGGTGTCAATAAAATGTCAGCTTTATCTTGTGCATTGTGTTCGTAATTTTCTCTGCTTGTCTCTGTAGATCTTCATTTCCTCTTTCCTCAGGTGCTGTCTTTTTCCTTTTTCTCTCTAACTCCTCATTGTCAATTTTCTTATTCAATTCTGAGCTGAATATATTGTCTGTTTTAGAACCTATTGTATAATTTCTAATCTTTGATCTTTGTAGGAGATCGCTTTCTTGTTGTATACAAAGGGGTACCCAAAAAAATGGAATTATTTTTTAAAAGCTATATATTTTCAGATTTTTTATAAAACAACCTTATCCCCTTCAAAATAGTCTCCATTACAACTAATAAATTTGTCCCACCGGTGCTTCCACTATTCAATAGTCATTCTGTAGTCATCTTTAGAAATGGCTGACAGTTCCCCCCTTGTTTTTATCTCAATCTCTCCAATGTTGTTAAATCTGTGTCCTTTCATGCCCCTTTTCATGTTTGGAAATAATAAAAAGTCACACGGAGCCAGGTCAGGCAAGTACGGTGTGTAGAACCATGCCATTTTTAGCCAGAAACTGCCTAACAGAAACAGCTGTGTGTGTAGATGCATTGTCGTCATGGTGGAAGAACTAGTCTCCTGTCTGCCATAATGTTGGGTCTTTTTTGATGAACACTATTACGTAATCTTCTTAAAGCTTCCAAATAAAATGTTTGATTGATGGTCTGATGTGGGGGAACAAATTCTAAATAAACTATGCCATTGACATCAAATAAGGCAAATGAGCATTGTTTTGATGTTTTATTTGAATTGACAAAATTTTTTTCGGGTGGGGTGACAATGACGTCTTCCATTGGCTTGACTATTGGTTTGTTTCTGGGTCATAACCAGAGCATCATGTCTCATCACCAGTAACGACCTCTGACAGAAAATCTGGTTCAATTTCAAACTGTTGTTTCAAAGCATGACATGTTCTAAATCAATGTTCTTTCTGATTGTCAGTCAGAGCCCAAGGAACAAACTTGGCAGCAACCCTTTTCATTCCCAAATCTTCGGTTAAAATTCGCTGAACTGAGCTCCAAGATAACCCACTAATCTCTGACGGTCTGAGAGCACAAGCTCTCTAATTTCTTCAGCATTTTGTAGATTCGAGCAGTTGATCGACATCCAGAGTGAGGTTTGTCATCAATCGGCATGTCGCCATATCTAATTGAGCAAACCACTCATACGCTTGCATTTTTCCCACAGCGTCATCTTTGTAAGCTTTTTTCCAACATTAAGACAGTTTCAGCGGCATTTTTACTGAGTAGAAAACACAATTTCACAGCTACACGTTGTTCACTTAAACTTTCCATCATCAAAAACAAAACAGTGCTAGCAAAAACTGTCACTGCTGATTAACAGTACAAGCCAGGTCAACAACACAGGCGGCAGTGAACTAGCAATGAGTTACACTATAAATTCCTGGCGGCAGAAACACTTAGTACACAAGCTCCACCCATGGCTATGCTACTCCGTTTATTTTTCATATGCTAGTTCCTTCTTTCTAGCTCTTGCTTTATTCACTTTATTATCAAACCCACTGGTTTGGATCCATTTAGCCAGATATTTAAATTTGTTCTATCTTTTAACTTTATCAAACTTAGTTTTCAGATGTTTTTTATTATTGTGTTTGTAATCTATACACTGTTTCTTCCATATGAGATCATGAGTGTCACAATACAGTAGGCCAGTAATCCTTTATTTCTGTTATTAACAAGCAATTTTGTTATGATGTAACTACATACATGTATCCATGACGTTGGGAGTTGCAATTTGATCAATCGATTCACACAGGGCAGCAGTCACTGGAAAGATGCTCTTGAACATTTTTGTGTACATATATGTGCTGTGAAACAATGCGAAGACAATTCTGGATACGGATCTCAGGCTTCTGCACCAGTAAATGATAATAAGCAGCCATATTCGCAAAGTAATGATAGCCTGAGACTATTATACTGTTTAATCAACTGGTGTAAGAACAATTACAGTGGGTTTTGTGATGTCGTGGTTGTATCCATGAGCCATAATACAAACTACTGTACAGACTTATATAAACATACTTCTCACTTGGTAGAACTTTTAATCTTCAGGACATAATTGTGATTAATTAAAATGTAATTGATTTCATAGTTTTCTGTTCATGGGAGAGTGTAATGTGCTATCATAAATGTGCTAGTAAAAGTTAGGTTTGTACTTCACGTGCGATTCCCTATCTCATATTTGTGGCTTGAGACTTAAATATTGAGCAGATTAACATTATACCACTCAGCCATATGTGACGACTGTATTTACCATTGTGAACGAAGTCTAGACCGGTGAGTCAATTAATCAACTAAAACTAATTTTCTATTTTAAAGCATAATGTGACAAGGCTTTACGATGGCCAGAACTGTGTAAAATTACGTTAATTTTACATGGCAGACTGTAGTACAGGACCAGCGATAATAACAAGCAGTTAATGCAAGAAACAAGAAGCTGTCAAAATCGTATAAAGTGAGAAGTAAGTAGAATAATAAAGACTGTATAACAAGTGACAATAGGAGTTACAGCAGGACCAAAGACAGTATGTGTGAAACTGTAGTCGACAGGAGGCAGTGCAAAGACACTATAGGAAGAAGAAATCAACACGGACAACCAAAGATTAGCAGTATAAAATGCAGCACAGTAATACAGTATTATTTAGGACAGTGCAGTGATACATGGCAAAAGTGCAAGAGACAGGAATATCCTACCATGGCGGATCGATAAACAGCGACACAGCGGAAGACTACACGACATTGGGATTACTTTGCAACATATCGGAGCAAAGGAACAACACTAAGCAGCAGCTGACAGGCACAGAAGAATACATCCAAAGATGGCTGGAGGGACAACAACAGATGGGCAACGAAATGCAACTTGAGTGGCAACCGACCAGTCAAGAAGACAGCCAACAGGCAAAATTAGAATAAAAAAACACAAAATATTGGAAATTTTTTTTACTACAGCAAACGGAGCTACACAGTAAAAAATAAAAAATTTAAAAATTTTTTTAAAAAAAATTGATGAACTTATTTCAGTGACTTAATGCTGACAGTACAGTCATTTCTTTTGAAGTCTTGGCATGTCTGAAAGTAGAGCTTGACAGGCCTACTTCAATTGTATTAGCAGTACTTACTTGTTTGAAAATATTATGAGTACTGTGAAAATAAAATACATCACAACTTCATTGACAATGGGGTAAAAAAAAAAAAAATGCAGTAATAATGTGTGCATGTATGACAAGTGCAGAAAATTGCTTTGTCTGAAAATGTATTCACCTCAATAATTTCTTTCTTTCTATTTGAAACTTTGTTATAAGTTTCTATTTCAGGATTACAGCAATAATAACTGGTTCTTTCTCCAATTCAATGTAAGATTGGTAATTATTATTTTTGTTCCTAGGCAAACAATATAATCATAAATATACTAATTGAACAATGTTTGGAACTAATGCAAAAAAAAAAAAAAAAAAAAAAAAATGCTCAGCTTGCTTACTACTTCTGCTTTAAGAATATTGTTGAAAATTTTTTTTCAGAACAGAAGCCAGCACACTACACAACAGACAAAGAAAACTTTAAAATGTATGAGGCAAACAATACTTACAGTATCATCTTGCTTAATTTCCGATTCATCTGTTCTCTCTTCTTTCTTTATCTTGACTTCTTCAGTATCCACATTGGTTGAAGCTAAACCACACCCTCGATCCACAATGCCAGCACAGCCATCCAACCCCTCATCCACGTCAGACATGTAGACTGGAGGATGAGATGTTGGGAAAAATGTTGTAGGTCTCAACAGTAGTTGGGTGTGCTTCTGAAGGCGAGAGCTATTCTAAATATTTGTAATGCGACACATCATCATTAAAAGAATTATATGTTACTTTCAAAGAGTCCAAAATACATAAACAGTACATTTAATAAATAAAAATCAATGGATGATATATGATTTTCTGCAGAATCTAGTAGATTTTATATCTAACAGAAAGTTAGAATGTTTTTGTATTACAAACTGAAAACATCTTATAAGAATGTTTTAGATCAATAACTTTAATAAAGCTGACAACAACAACAAAAAAAAAGAAAAAAAGAAATGGAAATTCAGAGATGGAATGCCATGATAACAACTAAAGAGATTAACATTCCAAACACAAATTTATGATCCAAGTCTGCAACTTACATGATTGTGTGAACAGTGTCTCAGTTCCTAATCTGAAACTATTTTGTGATGTGTCGGTTTCTACAATATCAGCATCAATATAGCAGTAAGAAATGCAATGAGGTGATATTAATTTGGAAAGATAAATTAAATCGGTCCATCATATCAAATTAGAATGGAGGAGGGCTGCAACAACAAAAAATACTGTGCAAGGACAATATTTTGGGCAACACTCTTAATCATGAAAATAGAAACATACTGCTATATTCGCACAATTGCCCTTGGTGAACCCAGCAACATGAATGGTAGTTTTCAACTGTTACAATCAAAGCAGAAATAGTGGGGGTTACAAAAGCAATACCAGATAAACAGGTATCCTCAGCCAAAAATTGTCCAGCACACCAAACATACAAACCAGAGTCAACCGTAATAATGTCTCTCACCCAGGTCTCTCCTGGCCTTGAATTTCTGAACCAGATTATTCCCTGTTGCCATGATTTTCTCAGAAATTTTGCAAAAATGTGTTTCAGTTGATGTATTATCCTTTTTCTAACTTGAAAAAATATACTTTTGCACAAATATCAACCCACCAATGCTCCTAAACCACCTATGGCTTCCTTCCCTGGTAAGTGTATACTCAGTGTAGTGTATTGTTTGTATTGTAAGGGAATGAAAGATGAAAGGAAGTTGGTGAAACGTATTGCAAACTATTCAGAAGTACTCTTCTAAAGACACCAAGGAAACAGCTACATTTTACATCATCTGACAGACGAATCAACTCCAAAAGTATATTATGCCCTCATTTCATATGTACTGTGGAGAGGTTAACCAAAGACTTTGTGCGCAATCTGGTGAGTAGGAATTGTGCACCACAACTTATCCTATCCTATCAGTCAAGTCCCGATGATTAAAATTTCTTCCACTACCAGGACTCAAACTGACTAGCCCTGGGCTAGGTGCTGGACACCATCATGGTGTCACAACCAACAGCACTAATCGGGTGCATTTTACAACCGTAGTATATCATCACACTGTGCAACAGTGAAAAAACTTTTTTTTGCAAAATTTAAAAAAAATGATACTCAAAACATCGTATCGCCCACAGTTTTGCCACAAATTGTATACTTTGCCAATGCTGATATCACAACTTGAAGTAGTGCATATACATATGGTGCATGGATCATACTGAAGTAGAATACAATTTTAAAGCAATAAAATATTGAAATATGTACACAGTGAACAGATGCATACAGAGAATATGGTACAGATCGTGCATTAACCTCATTCATAGTGTGCTTTCTTCATTGTTATGGCGTGACCCCTGCTCTTCCTCTTACGGGGCATTTCTGTGAGGTGCGAATGTAAAAAAAATGTAACTCTTTGAGCATCCCAACAATATCAATTTTTTTCAGCATGTTCTTTAAGTATATTGATATGCCCTGGGCTGTAATTGTTTCCCAGGAAGTTTTGAACCACACACTTAAAGACAGTCCACACCCCCCCCCCCTTTCCAATGGCATTCATTGAATGAAGGAAATCTTGATCTAGCATTAGTTTCAAAATATCTGGGCCAGTGAACACGCCTTTTTTTAACTTAGGTTGTGGAACTTGTTACATATATATTTGAAATAGTTGCCACACTTAGGTAATGCCTCGAGAAACTACTTCATTATATCCAGTTTGAGGTGCAGTGGTGGCAAGAGAATTCTGTCTGTTTTAACTAGAGGGTCACACTTGATATTTTTGTCCCCTGGAACCAATTTCAATCTTTGAGGCCACTGTTCTTCCTCAAAAAGTTTGTCACAAACCTGACTGTCCCATTCAGAAATGAAATGGGGGAATTTGGTATATCCTGATTGTTGTCCTAGAAGCATGCCCAGCACTTTCAAATCACCAAAAATTATTTTCAGAAAGTACATACTTTATTTTTCGACATAGTTGCCAAGTTTGTTCAAACACTTATCATACCTCTCAACCAATTTTAAAATACCCTCTTCATAAAAACTTGCCGCTTGCTCCGATAACCAAGAGTTCACTGCCATTTTCACGTCGTCATCATTGTAATGGTAATCGCTCGGCGCAAGATCAGGACTGTAGGGTGGGTGGTCTAAAACTTCCCAGCCAAAACTCTCCAAAAAATCACGGGTGTGACCTGCAATGTGAGGTCTTGCATTGTCATGGAGAAGGACAATTCGCTTTGTCAGCATGCCATGTCTTTTGTTTTGAATCACGCTGTGTAGCTTTCTCAGGGTTTGGCAGTATGCTTCTGCATTGATAGTGGTTCCTCGTTGCATTAAGCCGACCAACAAAACGCCATGCCTACCCCAAAACACCGACGCCATGATTTTACACTGGGACAGAGTCTGTTTGGCTTTCACCTTTACAGGAGAGTGTGTGTGTCTCCATTCCATGCTCGGTTGCTTCGATTCAGGCACAATATGCGAAACCCATGTTTCGTCTCCAGTTACTATCTGACTCAAGAAGCAGTCACCTTCATCGCACACTCAAATCTTTGGTTTTTGTGGTCCTCTTTTAGGAGTTTCGGAACCCAACGGGAGCACAGTTTCCTAAACATTAGGTGTTCAGAAACAATTTTGTAAAGCACTGATCTCGACACATCAGAAAATTCGTTTGAGAGACCTGTTATTGTGAAGCGCCTGTTCTCCCCAATCCTCGCTTCAACTGAAGCCACCAAATCGTCTTTAATCGAAGAAGGGCGACCGGAGCGGTCCTCATCATGGATGTTGTCACGGCCATCTTTGAATTCTCATACCCACTTATGCACTTAGCTTTCACTCATAATAGTATCACCGTACACTTCGTAAATCTGTCGATGAATTTATGCAGGAGACAGGTTCCTAGCTGACAAAAACCGTATCACTGAGCGAACCTTACACGCGGCAGGTGAGTTGATAGTCTTAAACATTTTGAAAGCACAGAACAGAACCGTACAAGTTAGCTACAGAGCTGAAACTGAGTACAGTTGTTCCCGAGGCATGCCGGTACACAACGCATGCGCTCGTTGCGGTATGCACACGAACTACTAGTGTCTACAACAAAACGGACCTTACTTAAAAAACACGCCTCGTAGATATATCCGGGCCATGTGGAACAGGATGAATCGGTAAGCAAATGTTATTCGGATACTCAATAGTCGTCTTGTTTTTCTTGTTGAAACCAATTACCTTACAAGAGCAGAAGTAGCAGTCATCAGTACGATTCTGTTGCTCATGCCAGATCATAGAGATACCAAAGTGTAATGACCTCTTTTTTCCTGACAGCAACCATTGTAAATCTTCTACACGCACAACACACAAGACCTGTAGAGCACATGGTTTATTGATGTCGCCTAGTTTCACAGACTGGCCTAGGCATGGTAGACCTTTTTCACAAAAGCAGTAATGTTTCTTCAGTCTTTTTTTCACCTAAATTTCACCACAAATATAACAAAAACTGTCAGGAGAGTTTACACAACATAAGGAAGACCTTTTACACTAATACTAACACATACCAGGTGTGTAAATATGAAACCGGAATTTTTTGATCAAAAACACACGTTCATTGCATAAAAATGGTTCGACATACCTTATTCAAAATATTGTCCATTGCAAGATATACATTTTTCCCATCTCTCCGGTAATTTATGAATGCCACGCCAAAAAAATTTTTTCTCCTTTGATGCAAACCAGTGATCAAGCCATTTCCGCACATTTTCGTAAGAACTGAAGCGCTGCTCGGCGAGTGCGTGTCCCATCGACGCGAAGAGATAGTAATCCGACGGCGCAAGGTCAGGCGAGTAAGCCGCATGCGTCAGTATCTCCCAACTAAGCGACTCGATCATTTCCTTGACTGGTTTTGATGTGTGTGATGGTGCGTTGTCGTGAAGGAAGATCACTTTGTGTTGTCTTTTCTGGTATTCTGGCCGTTTTTCCCACAATGCTTGGTTCAAACTGAGTATTTGCTGTTGATAACGTTCACTATTAACAGTTTCACCAGGTTTTAGAAGCTCGTAGTAGATCACACCACTTTGATCCCACCAAACACAGAGCATTGTCTTCTTTCCATAGCGATTTGGCCTTGAAACTGACGTTGACGGTTCACCTGGAGATACCCATGATTTTTTCCGCTTAGGGTTCTCGAAATATATCCACTTTTCATCACCAGTCACAATTCTATGGAGAAATGATTTTCTTTTATATCTGGCGAGCAGCATTTCACAAGTGGTTTTTTCGGTTTTCTTGCTGTCTGTCAGTCAGTTCATGTGGAAGCCATTTTCCCATCTTCTGGATTTTTCCCATCGCTTTTAAACGTATGGAAACAGCTTCCCCGGTCACATTCAATTGATCTGCAAGTTGTTGTTGCGTTTGAGCATCATCCTCATCCAACAATGCTTGCAACTCACTGTCTTCAAACTTCTTCGGAGATCTTCCACGATCTTCATTGCTGATGTCAAAATCTCCACTTCTGAATTTTTTAAACCACTCGAAACGTGTTTTCCCGAGAGCACGCTCGCCGTAAGCTTCGACAAGCATTCGATGCGATTCTGCAGCAGTTTTCTTTAAATGAAAACAGAAAATCAACGATGTCCGCAAATCGTAGTTTGTGGGCACAAAAGTCGACATCTTCAACAGTGTTAAAAACCGCACTATCGTATGAAACTTGTATTGTCGGGAGTGGAAAATCACGGCCGGCTGTCGACAAAAGAAACGGGTGGCAATGGCGCAATCGGGCGGTAACTGCTTTGATCGCTACAGCCATCTATCGGCAAATTCCGGTTTCATATTTACACACCTGGTACTTCCTTCCACAAACACAACACAGTGATGGACAGCCAGTGCCATTTGCAACGTGACAGATCACTGTGTGACTGTATGCTGCAGGGGTGCAAGCTTTTGAACTTCATATGGCATTTTCATGTATATTATAATATCATTAATGTCATTATCATTCATTGCAAATGCATGAAATTTGAGCAAAAACTATGTGTGATACGACATTTTCAGTATCTTTTTCGAATTCAAGAGGTCGAAATACATAAAGAATGCCTACATTTTTTAAGAAAAAAAAAATTGTAATCATAAAATTTACTGCACAATGTTACTGATGTTATAATCATTTACATGTTTTTTGATAACTTTTCACCACAAATATATTGGCTAATTTTTTCCCATGAATAATTTTTGCACCACATCCTTAGTAGCTCTACCAAGTCTTGTTGTGATGTTTGCTGGCAGGGGGCAGAGGCTCCATGAGCTGAGCGTGGGCCCCCAGCTGCGCTTGGGGGCCCCGGTGCACGGCACTGCCTAGCCCTCCAATAGCTACGCCCCTGCAGGTCCTATCTGATCATAACAGTTAAGAAATACCATTCATGTGGCTAAGTTGACTATGGACAAACATACAAGCTTAACTCTATGTTTCTATTTTTGCAAGTAAGGGCATAGTCCCAAACAGTGTTTGTGAAGTGCTTTTTGTTGTTGTAACCAACCTTCCTTCAAATATGGATAGTGATGGGTCTAATTTATCACCCCTTTCCATGCTTATACTGTATCAGGAACACTGCCTAAAAATGTATATTTGACAGGTATCACTTTGGATCAGTTGTGGTATTTTTTCCATACTTCTCTTTGGCTTACGCCTTTATGCCATTCAATGTTGTGGTCATTAAAGGCAGGAAAGGATCTGGGACAAGGTACAGCCTTTTGAAGGAACCTCCCCTACATTCACATGGAGTGATTTTTGAATCATGGAGAACTGAAGTTCTGACTGGAAGGGGATTTGAATGCACATCCTTCTGAGTGCCAGTCCTAAATGTTACTTACTGCTCACTCACTTGATTCTGTCTCCTACACAAATACTACTTTAGATTGCTAATCAGTTCCCTTGTCATATTCACAAAAGACAATTCTACATGGCAACATTCTTACATGATTAAGCAGTAAACTAAATTATTTTTGACTATGTTCATCTTAGTTTTTCCTTTCTTCAGCTGTGGTTATGTGGTGGGTTTGCTTTCTTCTTTTTTTAGATCAATCTGTGTTTAAAATTCTGCATTACAGAAGGACCTTCACACGTCAAATAGTAAAGCTAGTGTAGCTGTAGGTGTTTAAGGAAGTGGTGTGCATCTTCCTACTACTATTCGTCCAATTGATAAAGTAAAAACAAAACAGAGGTTTTGACATATCATTAGAAATATTTGGTAAATATGAGCGGTGCAGGTTATACTTTTAAAGTCTTCCGGAGCATAAGGGATGATGGATATAAGAATTTTGTGAGTAATAGACTAAGCATTAGACAATCAAAACATGAGATGAATTTTAAAGCAGGAAAAATCAGTATACGGTTTGAAACGATCACAATTAATTTTCTTGTGATTAAACTGGAGAAGTGTAGAAATAAGAAATCAATAGGTATTAAGCTGCTGAAAGTGCAGTGTTAATTATTTTACACATTAACAAATGAAGACCACATTCGAGCTACAGTAGAGATTAATTTGAACACAGCAGTATTTAGTGTTTTCGTGGCAGATCTGTTTTTACTCTGTAATGGGCCGTATTCTGTTTGTCTGTTATAACGTCTTGCAAAAATTATTAAACAGATTTTCGTGAGGTTTTAACAGTTTAAAAGCTTAGACTCTTACTTTAGTGGCATGACTTATGAATTTACAAGACCTGACACCAGAGCAGTAAATGTAAATGTAATCTTAGACTAAAAATTTTTTAAGGCCATATTGCACTTCTGCAAGTTTACAACGAGAGGACTTCAATGTGAACATGGGAATAATATGACACCTAAGGTTTCTCAAACAAGTGTTTTTTAAGGAAAAATTGAAGTTAAAAAAACCTTAACCTAAAAATTTGATGAATGTATACCAGTCAAAAAAATTATAAACGATGTCAACTGATATCTGTACCAATGGTAACAGGTTTGATACTTCTTTTCTGCACATGCTTGTTTTTGCTACTTTTAGATGTTTTGACATAACAAATTTCCTTTTACAAAAACTCATTAAATTAAACTTCAGATTTTCATGATAATGAACTTTTGATTTTGCTCTCTGGGTTCTGCTAACATTGTTGATGTTTGCACTTTGTAATGGTTTGCTTAATTTACATGTAAAGTTACATAACTGATTGCTTATTCCTACAGTTTTCTGATCATGCTGAAAAGACACAATTTAAATGCATTAGCATTTTAACAAAACACAAAAGCAGCCAGTTTGTTGAGAGGACAAAACTGTGTGTACGAAAATTGTTACAGCTTCAAATTCTCACAGTACTGTACAGGCAAAACAACTATTGTTTTCAGACCCCATTGTGATCAAAAATGCTCACTTCAAAATTACAAATATGACAAAGAGAATACAAGACCATGTTAGTGAAAAATTTATAAGGTCTACCAGATTGCGGGTGCCACTTCAATAAATGAATTGTTAATGTGCCTTTTTTTCTTTATATTTGTGAATTATGGGACCTAAACGAATATTTAGCAAAGAATTAGCAGCAATAAATCACAGGAAACAACAAGGAAAAATCACTTGATCTTAGGCAAAAAAACAGTGAGAACATTTTCATTTAAAAGGGACTGGAATAAGTACACCATTGAGGGAAGTGTTACAAAAAATGTTACACAGAAAATATAAATCAAATCTTTGACAGAGCTGGAGTAACCACCAAAATAAGGAAGTACTTAAGACCTAATAATCTTCTTACACAACATTTAGATTTTAAAGTCACTTGAGAAGGCAAAAGTGTGGGTAAAAGCTAGTTGTAGACAAAAGAAAAACAAGAAATAAAATTTTATGCTTCTGGCAGGCATCATGTTAGCAAAATTCCACTTTTTGTCTGTTCAACGACATAGTTACTGCCAACATTTTATCACCCAACCTGGGGCCTTCATCAGGGCTGTTTCAGGTTGATTTATCCCCTTCTGATATCTGGCTACACCATTCCATCATTTACCTGCAATTACCAGCAGTGAGTGCCCGAGTGCAAATTTCCACTTTTGACTTAAGCCATAGCTGCCTTCTTCTTTGAAATGCTTGGGGTGTTTGAAAATGTCTATAGATTCCCTGATTTTTCATTCTAGGAAACCCTTCAGTTACTATTTTTTTCTTCTCTCAATAAATTATGTGCCGTTCTTCTGACTGTTGCTCTGACTGGAATAATAATTATTATGAGCAACAAGGTGTAGCCCCCTCTCTGGTAGTAGTAAATCTGTTTATGGAAAAAATTGAACGCAAAGCTATTTCAACAGCTAAAAACAAACTGTCAATCCGGTTCAGACATTGTGGCTCACGCAGTTGGCTGCCGGCCGCTTGCGTGCAGCCATCTCACTTCTGCTGAGAAAGAGCCATGCTCAAAAATTCTATTCTTTGTGTGTCCGTGTACCAACGCCGCAGGAATCCCCTTCTTTGGTAAGTGGTGGTTTTTTATCCTATCCAATGTTCAATATATATATATATATACATATACATATATAGGTTATTAGGGAAAAAAAGGCGCTGAAAGCGGATATATTAAACATTAGGATAGGATAAAAACCACCGCTTACCATAGAAGAGGATTCCTGCAACGTTGGTACATGAACACACATAGAATACCGGCATTGTAGCTTACGCAGTTGGCTGCCAGCCGCCAGCATGCAGCCTTCTCATTCCTACTGATGAAAAGCCATGTGTGTTAGTGTGTTTTTTTTCGTGTACCAATGCCGCAGGAATCCTCTTCTATGGTAAGCGGTGGTTTTTATACTATTCTAATGTTGAAAATATATATATATGATTCAGCATGAAAAGAAAATGCAGCCATTTCACCTTTTTAAGCAGCTCATACTGCTGAGGTGTCTTGGGTATCCGTCCAGGAATTGGCAAACCAGCACGCTGAAGCTTCAGGAAATACTTTTGTACCCGACTGCACACCTGTTTAGCAGTTCGATTACCTAACACCAAATTAATAGAAATTAAATTTTTATCAACTAGTAAACAAATGTAAAAATTAAACTATTGGTGAAAAACTATCATGTCTGATGGCTTAGCACATTTATTTCACTCAAAACATATTGATATAGAAAGTTACTTTAAAAACCTAAGACAATTATAATTTGGGCTCCTCCATAATTTGTACCATCTCAGAACGAATTGTCCTTTTGTTATGAAAATTTGTACACACATTCCTTATGAGATATGATTTAAGAAAACCTGTATGTTACCACTATCAAAAATAAAACTAAATTAACAAATGATTCAACATCTTGTGATGATCATATGGTTATATTATGGACTATTATGTAGTATGTAAGTATATTAATATGCATACTCCATGAGATTGGGATACATTCGTGTTCCTTTTGTTTTGAGATGTTGGTTGCCAGGAGCGACATGTTTAAAGCCGGCATTATTTTAAGTTCGCAAGTTGAATATGCGGATTGAGAAATATTAATATGAGAAGTCCGATTTAAAGATTAACGGTCATATTTACAACTGGTGTTGGTGGAAGTTGTTAAACCATTAACTGAATAAATAAAAGTTTTACCAGAACAATAAATGACTTACGCATCGGTTCATATGTAGATGCTAGCTATATGAAAATATAAGATAAAGGTGAAAAGTGGTAACTACATACATAAGTAACCAAGAATAAACCACCACAATCTGTGCAGTTCCGTGCAATTTATTATGCAAGAAATGTGTACTATTACCTGTTTATGTTCCTTGTAACTGTTTATCAGGCTCTGTTTTTTTTATCATTGTTATTATAGAAAAAACTGCATTCATATGACAATGACATGTAGGGGAGAAGTATCAGCACACAAACGTTTAGAAATGCACATTAGGCTGCAATAGCAGATATGCTGTGCCATAGATTAATTGTGAACTACAGATTACTGGAGATTGCTATTCTGCAAGGAAGTGGTGTAGTCAAATGCAAGGCACCACTAGATATATTTTAAAAAGTACATTTAATGGTGTCATGCTGGTCCAGAGTGTATTACAATCTAATTTCTTTTTTAAAATAATGGTCCAGGCTGTATTACAATGGAATTACTACTTGAAAATAATACATCTTGTGACTGACTACAGCAGTACAATGACATTATTGAATAATGGTATAGCAGAATCACGATCTCCAGTAGACCCGTGAACAAATATACGACATTAATAATCTAATGTAATTTGTATTGTAGCCAAATGCTTACAATCACATCAATATTATTGTTGATTGGGTTTAGGTTGAAATGCAGCCTGGATCACAATGACAACTATGGGAAAAATTCCAACAATATTTACAAAGGTTGTGGCGATTTTGAAATACAACCAGGACCAGAATGAAAACCAACACTACATGTTACTGTAACTGAATTAATCATAAGAGGTTGGTTGCAATCCAAAATGCGTTAGATTATTAATGCCGTTAACGGTCAAATTACCTATTGTCTTTCAATGCTGTACATTAAAAATCATTTGTGTGCTGATGTTTCTCCCCCATATAACATGGATATGAAATGCAATTTTTTATTGAAAAATGAAGCCTGAGAAACAGCTACAAGGAACAGGTAATACTATGTATTTCTTGCATTAATAACTTGTACAGAACTGCCCATATTTCAAATGATTTTACTCGTGTATTATATATTTGATGGTTATAATGTACAACTTTTCTTAAATCTTATTGCTCTAGGAACGCTGGTACAAATTTGCATAACAAAAGGACAATTCCTTCAGAGGTGGTTCACATTATTGGACCACCGTGTGTCTGCCTATAAATTAATGTTTGCACTAGTTTCCACTGATATTTTGTGGTAATTTTTGGCAAAATATATAAAATTTATCTCATTATAATAATTGTACACATTTCTGTATATTTAATCAAAGGTTCGTAAGAAGCATAGTACATTAAAAATAGAAAACATATTACAAAGCAATCACAGTACCTAATTCAGCAGCAATTTTCTTCCATCTATAACATTTATCTCATTATAACAATTTCACACATTTTTATATATTTCATCAAAAGTTTTACAGATCAAAAAAAAGTTTCGTAAGAAGCATCAAGGAAGCAGTATACTAAAAATCTAAAGAAAACATATGACAAAGCTATCATAGTACCTAACTCAGCAGCAATTTTCTTCCATCTGTTAGTTTCAATTTCTTCTGGAGGATATTTGATCAGAAGTTCTTCCAGTTTCCGTTGTTCCTCATGTGTCCACAACTAAAAATGAAATAAATCAATTAAAACCTTATGAATGTTTTTTAGGAAACCAATCAAGGAAGACTATTATTTAAACACAATATGTTGGCAATATAAATCTCTGTTGCCATCTTCAGGTGTAGTTGTAAGACTTGAAGTTTGCCTAGAGCATATTGTTGAAAAACTAGCAAGGCAATGGCAGACATTGTTACTTTTCCTAGCAGCATCTCAGACTTCATTAGACATCTGCAAAGCAAAAAATAATAATAATAATAATCAGTATACAAGCATCACTTAATTCGAAACCACAATCCTGGTTAATGAGGTCAGATGCAAGGCAAATTTCAAATGCTTCTATAATAACGCTGTCCCAGAAGCCCCTGAAACGTGCCAGCTCCATAGTTGATTTGAAATCAAATCTACATCCTAGTTCGAAACTATGTTCTGCCACTGTGGGTTGGTCCTTTTGTCCCAGGCGAACATGTCAGGCATGTTCCAAAAAAACATTGTTTAAAACACTGTACCGATGTATTTTTTTTCCCCACATTCACACAGAACGCTATAAACTCCCTGTGCATCGAAGTTTTACTTTTGGTGGCAGTGGTTGGAAAATGGTCTTAATGCCATTTCTTGCTAGAACCCTTCCAATCCTTAATGTTGTAGCACCAGAGTACATCAAGAAGGTGTGATCGTGTCGAAAATTACTGCAGTAATTAGACCTGTGTTTCACCTCACAGAATGCCAACTGTTTATGTTCACGGTACCCATTCCATCTGAAGGTATGTTCTAACTCACCAGGTAGGCTGTCATAACATATTGCCCATGCCCTGTGGAGTAGTGAGCACTGTCTTGTGCTGTGTAAAGGAACACCATTACAGCCAATAGTGAGTGCTATTGGATCGGCCACTTATTATATGGCTAGACACCTAACCAGGCTTTTATCACCAATATGTCCTCACCATCTGGTAAACTTGGCAAGATTTATTAACGTCATTAAAGAACTTTACATGCATCAACAGGATTTGATAGTTAGCTTTGAGGTAGCTCTTCTCTCTTCACCATGGTTCCTTTGTATGAAACGCTGTCACTACTACAACAGCAATTCGAGCTCAGGTTAGTTGAGTAATTCCACCACACATTACAATCGTCATACTTCTTGTACCATGGGCACTACTATTAACAAATTGGCAGTCCTTTATCACCTGTGATAGGTAATTTCTTCAAGGAAGATTTTGAGGGGAAAGTGTTGACAAGTGCTTCCATTGATCCCAGTGCCTTTCATCAATATGTTGGTGATACTTTTGTTGTTTGCCTCCATGGTAGAGTCAACCCCGACAGGTTCCTCCTTCACTTGAACAGCATCAACACAAATATCCAGTTCACGATGGAGGTGGAAAAGGAAGGCCGCCTGCCTTTTTTTGGTCATAGTTATTGAAAAGAAATCTGATGGAACTTTAAGACACGCCTACCTATACCTAAACGCGTGCAGTCATCAACATCCAGAACAGTGCAAGATAGTGCTCACTACTCTAGTCCACAGAGCATGGACAATATGTGATGAGCGCAGCCTACTTAGTGAGTTAGAACATTTATGTCATACCTTCAGACAGAAGGGTTACAGTGAACATCTAAGATGATTGGCATTCTTTGAGGTGAAAAACAGGCTTGATAAGTGCTCTAAAGTTCCACATGATCACTTTGCCTTCTCACCATACACTGGCGCTACAACACCGAGGGTTGGAGAGTTCTAACAAGAAACAGCATTAAGACAATTTTCCTCCAATTACCAAAACTAAGGAACATTTTGCACTCTCCAAAGGATGACTTTTCCCTTTATGCACTGGGAATCTTCAGCATTCTGTGTAGATGCGGAAAAAAGTAAATCGGCCAGACAATACAGTGTATTAAACAACGCTGTTTGAAACATGTCCAACATATTTGCCTGGGGCAAAAGAACAAATCCACAGTGGTGGTACATAGTTTGGAAATAGGACATGGATTCAATTTTGGATTAACCAAGATTCTAGCAAATTTCAGCGCTTCTGTGGAGTCATTACGGAAGCATTAGAAATTCGCCTTACCTCTTATCTGGTTAACCAGAATTGTGGTTTCCAATTAAGTGATGCATGGATAACGGTTATTGGGGCTGCTGCTTGTCAGCAACACTCCGTTTTCTGCTTCATGAGGTCTGAGGTACTGAAAGGTGATGTAACAATATCTGCCATTACCATGCCAGTTTTTCAACAGCGCGCTCTAGGAAAACTTCAAGTCTTACAACTACACCCAAATATGGGTGACGGAGATTTATGCCACCAAAATACAGGGTGATTCAAAAAGAATACCACAACTTTAAAAATGTGTATTTAATGAAAGAAACATAATATAACCTTCTGTTATACATCATTACAAAGAGTATTTAAAAAGGTTTTTTTTCACTCAAAAACAAGTTCAGAGATGTTCAATATGGCCCCCTCCAGACACTCGAGCAATATCAACCCGATACTCCAACTCGTTCCACACTCTCTGTAGCATATCAGGCGTAACAGTTTGGATAGCTGCTGTTATTTCTCGTTTCAAATCATCAATGTTGGCTGGGAGAGGTGGCCGAAACACCATATCCTTAACATACCCCCATAAGAAAAAATCGCAGGGGGTAAGATTAGGGCTTCTTGGAGGCCAGTGATGAAGTGCTCTGTCACGGGCTGCCTGGCGGCCGATCCATCGCCTCGGGTAGTTGACGTTCAGGTAGTTACGGACAGATAAGTGCCAATGTGGTGGCGCTCCATCCTGCTGAAATATGAATTGTTGTGCTTCTTGTTCGAGCTGAGGGAACAGCCAATTCTCTAACATCTCCAGATACTGTAGTCCAGTTACAGTAGCACCTTCGAAGAAAAAGGGACCAAAAACTTTATTGGCTGAAATGGCACAGAAAACGTTCACCTTAGGCGAGTCACGTTCATACTGAGTTGTTTCCCGCGGATTCTCAGTGCCCCATAAACGGACATTGTGATGGTTGACTTTCCCGTTAGTGTGGAAAGTTGCTTCATCACTAAACACAATCTTTGAAACGAAAGATTCATCTGTTTCCATTTGAGCAAGGATAAAATCACAGAAATCGAATCTTTTAATCTTATCAGCTTCAGACAGTGCTTGAACCAATTTCAGACGATAAGGTTTCATAACTAACCTTTTTCGTAGGACTCTCCATACAGTTGATTGTGGAATTTGCAGCTCTCTGCTAGCTCTGCGGGTCGATTTTCCTGGGCTGCGAACAAATGCTTGCTGGATGCGTGCTACATTTTCATCACTCGTTCTCGGCCGTCCACAACTTTTCCCTTTGCACAAACACCCATTCTCTGTAAACTGTTTATACCAACGTTTAATACACCACCTATCAGGAGGTTTAACACCATACTTCGTTCGAAATGCACGCTGAACAACTGTCGTCTATTCACTTCTGCCGTACTCAATAACACAAAAAGCTTTCTGTTGAGCGGTCGCCATCTTAGCATCAACTGACGCTGACGCCTAGTCAACAGCGCCTCAAGCGAACAAATGTACAACTAAATGAAACTTTATAGCTCCCTTAATTCGCCGACAGATAGTGCTTAGCTCTGCCTTTTGTCGTTGCAGAGTTTTAAATTCCTAAAGTTGTGGTATTCTTTTTGAATCACCCTGTATTGTATTTAAACTGTAGTCTTAATCAGTTAGTTTCCCAAGAAACATTCATAAATAACAACGCCAAGAAAAACTTTGTTCATTTACAATTAAAACCTCTTGTAATACACAGACGGAAAAAAAAATCCCAACACCAAGAAAGACTTGTGTTAGATAAACGAAATTTGGTAGGCGTGTTTATACATCTGAAAGATGACATCGATTCAAATTTCACGCTTCGCGCATAAGTGTGGCGCTAGTAGCGCTACTCAGAGCTTGCAAATCAGGTTTGCTTTAAATATGCGCTGTAAAGTTTGTGAACGTTATTTACCGCTGAGATTTGACATAGTGAGTTGATGTTAGCCAAGAATGCCTTTAAGAAGACGAAGAAGCCATTATCAACAGCTCACCGAGTTTGAACGAGGTCGTGTAATAGGGCTACGAGAAGGTGGATTTTCTTTTCGCGATATTGCAGAAAGACTTGGCCGGAATGTATCCACTGTGCATGATTGTTGGGTGCAGTGGTCAAGGGATGGTACTGCCTCAAGAAGACCGGGTTCCGGGAGGCCATGTGGCACTACTGAGAGGGAAGACCGCCGTATTCGGCGTACAGCTGTGGCGCATCGTAATGCGTCTGCGGCAGAAATTCGAGCTGCAGTTGGTACCACAGTGACACAACGAACTGTTAGAAATCGGTTACTTCAAGGACAGCTCCGAGCCAGGCGCCCTGTAGCGTGCATTCCACTGACTACAAGCCATCGCCGTTTGCGACTCCAGTGGTGTCAAGCCAGAGCTCATTGGAGGACGGAGTGGAGATCTGTTGTGTTTTCTGATGAAAGCAGGTTCTGCCTTGGTGCCAGTGATGGCCGAGTGCTGGTCAGAAGGAGGCCAGGGGAACGCCTGCAACCAAACTGTCTGCGGCCTAGACACACTGGACCTACACCTGGAGTCATGGTCTGGGGAGCAATTTCCTATGACAGCAGGAGCACTCTTGTGGTTATACCAAACACACTGACTGCAAATTTGTACGTCAGTCTGGTAATTCAACCTGTAGTGCTGCCATTCATGAACAGCATTCAAGGGGGAGTTTTTCAACAGGATAACGCTCGCCCTCATACCGCTGTTGTCTCGCAACGTGCTCTACAGAGTGTCGACATGTTACCTTGGCCTGCGAGATCACCAGATCTGTCTCCAATTGAACACGTATGGGATATCATTGGACGACAACTCCAGCATCATCCACAGCCAGCACTGACCGTCCCAGTATTGACAGCACAAGTACAACAAGCATGGAACTCCATACCACAAAGTGACATTCGAAACCTGTATGACACAATGCATTCACGTTTGCAGGCTTGCATTCAAAATTCTGGAGGTTACACCGGCTATTAATTTAACAGTATTTCACATTTGAAATGCATTTTCTTGAGCTTAAATTAACCTGTGATCTTGAAAATTTAATCAATTAAACATGTTAACTTGACAAATGCATTGTCCAAATTTCATTACTCTACAATAATTTTTTCTTGGTGTTGGGATTTTTTTTTCCGTCTGTGTATGTTTAATAACCTTCAGTTCACAACCCATACTTATCACACATTTTTAACTACTACTGAGAATACAGAGACATTGCATAATTTCTGCTTTAAAATATTCACTTCCCCTTGATTTAATATTACCTTTTCAGTGCTATCTCATTTGTTAATACATATTAGTACTGCAATAAATATTTTAGTTCACAAAGACTATAGTCTGAATATGTCTCAGACTTTATTAATTAAAAATGAATATAACTAATGAATGGTGATGTCTTGCTTGTATTATTAACAATACCTTGTTGAAAGTATCTGGCTTGGTATCATCAAACAAACGTCCTCTGATACGCACTTTTTCTTCTTGTTTATCAAGCTGAGACCCATCAGAAAAATCAGAGTTTTTTGAATGAAAAATTTCAGTACCAAGGGCAATACTATACTTGCTCCAGTCAATATTTGGAACCTGTAACAATAAGAAATTAAACTAAGTATGAGGTAGCTTTGTCCAAAAACTTATCTGATTTTCTTTTTATTTTCCTTAAGGCTTTACGCCACATGAAAGTCAAGGTTATAAGACGTGGGAAAGGCTGGTGACAATGAACATGAAGGTGTTTGGCGATGGCCTTGTGAAGGAACTATCCCAACATTTACCTGGAGTGATTTGGGAAAACCATGGAAAACCCAAATCTGGATGAGGACCAGGGTTTTAACTGACGTCCTCCCAAAAGTGAGGCCAGAGTATTACTGCTCACGAACCACACTTTGCAATTTCCTGAATTTATCTTCTCAATCCCAATAATAGTAATTCAGTATAAAACAAAACCACAATTCTCTCCCATTCGAGAGGACACCATTTCGAATCTCCTTCCGGGCATCCAGATTTGGATTTTCCATGGTTTCCTCACATCACTCCAGGCAAATGCCGGGATGCTTCATTTAAAAGGCCATGGCTGATTTCCTTCCTGTTCCTTGTCCTCAGCCTCATACTGCCCCCAATGACCTTGATGTCGATGAGGCGTAAAGCCATAAGTAAAATCTTCAACTAACACATTTCTAAAGCAAGCAAAACAGAACATAATCACTTCAGGTATCTGTATGATAACCATTTATACATATTGAGGTCATGGAAACAACAAAACTTTGTTATAATATCGTCAACAAATAAATGTGGCGGTGAAATAATGAGGTTCAAGATGCCATCAAGACCAAGAAATTACTTTACAAGACCTATCTCCAATTGGGACTTGATTCCTATTGGCAGAAATATAAGTGACTGAAGTCAGTTGTTAAGCAGGAAGTGGCAACGGCAAAAGAAGACAATTATAGGTTCATATACAATGTGCTAAACAAGAGCAAAAAACATCAACAAGTGGAGAATCAACATCATTGCATTCAGGATGTTTGGCTTGTAATGACCATTAAGGATGATAGCCAGAACTCCAACGAAAAACTATTGAGATAATCAACTGATGGAAATAAAACTTCAACTATAATAGCAACAAAGCATTTCCACATCTGAAAATGCCGCTTACAGATCTGGTTTACTGCCAAGCTCCAGCCATCACAGCTGTTGAAGTGGAGACCATCATAAAGAAAATGAAAAATGGAAAGGCAACTGGACTGCATGATATCCCACTGGAAATATGGAAGATGCTTGGCTTACAGGCAGCTCAGTTTCTGACAGATCTTTCTAACAAGGTCGTAGACCAAAATGGAGCTTCTCGTACTTAGCTTACTAGTGTCGCAATAGTTCTTTGGAAAGGAAAGGGAGATTTGACAGACTGCTCCAATTATTGAGAAATTCACTTATTTTGTTACACAATGAAGATTTTTGAGCACATGTCGATACACACCTTTGTAACATGTGACAAGAAATGTGATTTCGTCAAAGGCACTGGAACAATCAATGCTATTCACACCACCCATCATCTGATGGAAAAGTGTTTTGAAAAGAGGAAACCACTCCATATAGCTTTTTTGGATCTTGAAAAGGCCTCTGACAGGTTATCTCATGATCTACAATGGTATGCACATGACAACAAGAGATACCAGAAGTTTATGTTACATTAATCCAATTTCTACATCAGAACATCATCAACTATGTCTGATATGTTGCAGGAAATTCCACAACTTTTCCCCAACAGAATTGGTGTTCATCAGTGCCTGTTTGTACTCTGTCTCAACACCATTGCTGCCCTGGACATTGCTCTATGCTAACAATATCATAGACATTTGACAGTTTCATCAGAAATAAATACAAGTCCAATATCAGAAAACTTCCCTGTAAAATATGGTCTGTGACTTAACCTAAGGAAGACCGAGTACATGAAGTGTTGAGTTCCAAGTAATGGGTTTGTTAAAATTGATGGTGTTGAACTCTATAAGTCACCCGAATTCAAATAACTGGGGACACTAAGCTGTTTGGATGGTCACATACTGAAACAGAGTCAACGCTACCTGACTGAAGTATCGTAAGGTCACTGAAGTCCTTTTTGACCAGAAGGTGCCACTGTACCTTAAATCAAGGATTTATAGAATCATCGTTCGACCAGTGGCACTGTATGTAACTGAATGTTGGCTAGCTACGAAAAGACCTAAACAACAGATTCACGGCATGGAAATACAGATGATTTTCTGGCCACAGGTGCTTTCTAGATTTGACAACATCAGGAATGACAAACATAGCATGACGGGTGAGTAGTAATGGTCTGGCCTCACATTCAGGAGAAAGTGGCTTTGAATCCCCATACCTATGTGAATCCTACCACTGTTGTAAACAAAATGTGAATCATTGTTCGCCAATGTGCACTAGATTAGACTATTCAATAACAACACGCACCACACAACAATGAATCCTTGACAAAGCAAAAAAAATACATTTTATTAATATTGTTGGCAACAATCTAAGATACAAGGCAGCTAATAAGGTAGCAAAGAGAACAATGCTAAAGTAAAGGAAAAAACAACCAAAAAATGGTATGAAAAACTTGGGACATCAGAGGGAGAAAAAGCTATCTATAGGATCACCAAAACAAGGCATAAGAAAGGACAGGATTAGGAACAGATAAGTTTAGTAAAGGACAGCACTGGTAAAATTACACCATGAAACTAACAATTAAAGATAGATGGAGGGACTACTTCCTGTAGGTTTTGAATGCAGAAAACAACAGAGAAGAGACTGAAAGAGTCAGGACCAGAAATGATGATTCAAAGAGAAGAAGAAGAGGCTGTTGGGGAAATGAAAACAGGAAAAGCACCAAGACTGTCAGATGTTACAATAGATTTGGTAAAGGCACTAAGAGAATATGGTGTTGATTGGGTTCATGGTATCCTGCGGACAATATGGCTGGAAGGGAAGATGCATAACAAATGCAGATCCAGCATACTGACACCCTTATATAAGAATAAAGGTGGCATCCTTGAGAGTGGTAACTTTAGAGCAATAAAACTTACTGAACATTCTTGAAAGTATTTGAAAGAATTCTAAACAGGCTTAGAAATGCCAAGAACATAACTAAATTTCAGTACAGGTTTTGTGAAAGGAAAGAGTATAATTGATCTTTTGTTTACTGTGTGGCAACTCCAGGAGAAGACACTAGAAGTAAATAAAAGTCTGAACTATGCGTTCATAAACTTCGAAAGGCCTGTGATAGAATACCACGCTATCTAGTGTTCTGGTGTCTTAGAAAAAAAGGAGTTATGGAAAAGATGGTCAGTACGATCAAGGAAATGTAATATGGCTCTTTAACAAAAGTGAGCACACAGAACGGAAACGCTAAAGCATTTAACATCAAAGGAGAATTACATCAGGCTCAGCATTAAATTCACTTCTATTTCTGCTGATAATGGATGTGATTAGTGAGCAAATCAGGGATGATAGCAGATGGGAGCACGTTTGCTAATAACTTAATGATAATAGCAGACACTGAAGAAAATCTACAACTGAGAGTCTGGCTGTGGCAAGATAAACTATATAAAAAGGGTCTTAAGTTCAATCCAAAGAAGACTGAAGTACTGATTAGAAGCAAACGAGCAAGTGAGAAACATTGAGGACACCAAGGGAATTAATTTGACACAAGTATATACATTTAGATATCTAGAAGGTGGCTGTGAGCCAGTGGTGAAAGCCAGAGTAAAAGCTGGATGGAGCAAATAAAGAGATGTTGCTGGAGTGATATGTAGTAAAAGGATGCATAAAAATCTAAAAGTAAAAGTATATCCAATTACGGTAAGGCCAGTTATCATATATGGGTCAGAAACATGGGCTTTATGTGCAACAGAGGAAGCCCTCCTGGAGAGGATGGAAATGAGGATGCTAGGTGGCTATTGGGTATTTCTCTGAGGGACGGACTTTGAAATGAAGAGATAAGAAAAATAGCTGGAGTGGCTAGTATTAGTGAAGTCATTAGAGAAGGAAGATTGAGGAGGTAGAGTAAAGTCATGTGACAAGGTGAGGAAGAGCCAGTCAAGAAAGTATGGGGAATGCCTGTGGAAGGAAAGAGAGCCAGAGGGAGACCAAGGATAAAGTTACAAAAAGCTAAGGATGCTGTAGACCGGGAAAGATGAAGGAAACTCATCAAGGCAGCCAACCCCCAGTGTTGGGAAAAGGTGGTAAAAAAAAAAAACAGATGAAGAATCTATTAAAGCCAAAAAGTTAATTTAAATATTGTGAAATGACTTTAAAATTGTATTAATTAAATTTAATAGGGATTAGGGTGGTCTGAAAGTATATGACAGAATGTCACACAATCTATGAAATTCGGATGGTGTGGGCTGTTGGAACTAACCATGAAGCACCTGCTGAGATTATTATGGTTATGGCATAATAAATGGATAGTGAAGACCAACTTGCCATGACCATCTGTCTTGGTGGACAGATGGTTGGTTGGTACATGGATAGCAAACCTCAGTTCTTGGAACACTGTCCATACAACCTACTGAAAATGTGACGATATTCAAGCACGGATAGCAGAATTCTCTTTTAAAATATATTCAGCAAGACACTCTAAAAGTCAGAGTGAAGCATAGAATCGCTTTCCACCAGATACTGAAGTTGTTAATCATTCAAAGTTCACAAAGACCACAAATATCTCCCAATCGACGTTTTTGTATACAGTTTTATATCTGATAATAATAAGCCTCAACTGAACTATTATATACCAAACCAAAGAAGAAATGCATTTCTGCTAATTATATACAGCAGAAACCAGAACAAACCACACACACATATATATCTCAAATATTCTACCAGTACATTGGCACAACGAATTAGTGATTGAGCATGCAAGTAGAGGATAGTGCATTTAGACTCACAATCCCTCCCGAAAAAAAAAAACAACAACAACAAAAAATAACTATATTTCTCATGAATTATGTCCTCTGCTTTTGATTCCCTCTATATTCATATCATTGCTAGGTACAGAGCACCAAAACTTGTATGTAAGTCACAAGTTGCATTTTTAAGGTTTAAACACAGGAATTCAGAGATCACTTGTATCCCAATACCATGATGGGCATTACTTCATTCTCATGGTAGGTAAGTTTTTAAAAATCTTACACAAAAATACCTATATTTATTAAATATCTTTTTATATGTTATGATTAGGTTGTGGCTGTACTTTTCTTTATATTGTAATATTTCCAACTTTTGAACTATCTCACATAAAATTTTTTGTTTATACGTTAACATTCAATTTGAAATTTTACAAATGTTTGTTTTCTTAGTTAACATATTCTTCACATCTATTTTTTGCCATTGCATTAAAAGTATAATTTCCTTTGTTACAGGCATGGATTGCAATATAGAAACTTCTCTCAAAAATTCCTATTCTTAATCATTCAGCAGAAATTACACACACCGAAATAGTTTTAGAAATGTTTAAGTAGATTTTTTTAATAATAGAAACACAACAAGATAGTTTACACTTTTTAATTCAACCTTTAGGAACAATGTGAAGAACACTTCACGTGTGATCCACCACAATTTAATTCAAATTAATCTATAGTTGTATATCAAAATTCATTTCATCATGGACTGTCCATCACGAAGACTATCTGCAGGCCTTCTCATACTTCGTCAAGCTGGACCAGCTG
>JARYHS010011408.1:182864773-182934225 GCA_031002005.1 Vandiemenella viatica
TACTGCATCATTTATTATTAGAGGAACTATAATTCTTCCCATTCAGCAGCATTACCACAGAATCCTAAATAACTATTTGTCTGTGCCCTTAGCCGGTCACAACAATTGATGCATTTGGCCACTTCAGTTTGTTGAGCAAATGTGTATTATTGCCAACATATGGCACTTTTAGTAACAACCAAACATGATTTTATAGAGCCCAAAATATCATTGTTTCAAATCAAAATTTAGTACAAAATTTGGCACATTAAAGTTTTGGAAAGCTAGTCAGAAATTTTGCTGTAACAGATTGTTAGACTCGATCAAAAATCACAGTTAAGACACGTAGGCTATATTTTTTAATTTCATTTAAATTTTGTCTCAGTAGCTGCAGAGAAACAATGGTATTTTTTTTTTAATGACTATCAGCTGGTGTAGTTTGTGAAATGGTTATTTTTATTAATATTTTGTCCATGGTGAACTTGTGGAATCAGCGACTGTGATATCAAATTTGGTTGATAATTGAATACAGAGACCAGTCAGTTTAACTGTGACTGGTCGCTGTATTCAATTATCAACCAAAATTGGTTATTTTTGTTTAATGAATGATTTATGGAAGTGCTTTGATCAGTAGGCCTTATGCTTGACATTTTTACAAAGCTCTGTACAATAGTAGATCTTTATAAGGTCCAATTTTGTTTATAAAGTCAATGAAAGGTGATTTTAATGTTCATTTCTGGTTTTATCAAGGAAATCAAAATATCTGTATACAAAAGAAAGGAAGGTGTTAAGATTATTTTTGATTCTGATCTTTTCAAATAGAAACAGATAAGATCCATTACTGATAATATGGTAAGGTGACAGGAGAATAAATATTAGAGACATATATATGAATGGAAAGAGAAATTTATACGAGTTTAAACTTTTTAAGTGATTAAAAACCTCTGTAAGGAAAGTGGAAAAAGAACATGACTGAAATTAGATATTCAGTTTCAAATATTACCATCATTATGAAATTGTGACAAATTTAAGACCTTGTAATATAGGAATAAGTCTGTGGGAAGAGATAACTTAAAAGCTTTTAACATTGTATATAAATTATGCAAGCATTAACTTAATATTAAAGGATGCTTCAGTATTGTGCATAAAGATTGACATTATAAAACTAAAGCATATTGAAAGATTCACAAACATTCTCGAGGTAGTACAGTTAAAAACAAGCATTTTAGAATGGTATTTGTATGGTCCGATTTTTTATTTTTTTTATAAAGAAAGATACAAGGAAATAGTGAAGCAATCAACAGCAAGGTCGAGTGAGTGAAGGTGGAAAATTGTGTGAAAAATAAAGAATTGACATTAATTTAAATGCAATCTATCTATTCCAATACATTGTCAGCATGTAAAAGAACCAAATAACAAAAATTAGACATTGCAGGTATACTCTAAGTATGTTTTTTAGATGAAGAGAAAAGTATAACACTTTAAATAAAAAGAGGAAAAAAATTGACTAAAAGAAAGCTACAATTAAAGTAATAATGCAGTAACAGTTTGGAACTAAATTTAAGTTTAAAGTGTGAAATATGGGATTTTTGATTGTTAACCTTGAACTGATGTATGTGGCATGTCAGTGTAGTGACCCGGCCTATGAATCACCACTAAGAAAGAGGATGTGTTCAAGGGTTGCAGGAATTAATCCCGTGGAACCTCGTTTAATCTGTCACTATGGTTCGCAATTTCTCACCATCCGAGGAGAGCTCTAAAAATTAGTAGTCACAGCATAGCACACATCAGAAGATTTATTAGCCTTTGCTATTAGCCCCAAGGGTGCTGACAATTTGCATGAAGATGTATTACTGCTTTTCCATACAGTCACGTTTCAGGCAGCAACAGTGAGCTATTGCTACTATGTCTCCCAATACAGCAATGACCATCTCCGAGAATTAGGCAGTCGGCCACACCTGACTTTATTGGAGTCCTGTCGTTGACCTGGCAGCGTGTCCAGTGATCATGGCTGACCTGGGGTGGTGAGATGGCTGTGTTGGTCTCGGGGTGCTTTCTGCCTCGAGCCCAGTGATGACGACGCCTCCATCAGTGGCAACCCTCTGAAGACGACTTGTCGGGTTGAGTTGGCATCGGGCAGTCCTCTCCTTAGAGCCTAGGGTCTTACCATCACCCCCACCTTCGTTGTCTTCCTCAAGTGGGGACAACTTTTGACCAATCATAACCTCTTACCAGGTTGTCTAGGTGACTTATTTGAGACATTATTTGTTCCAACTCGTACTGATCAGCACTCTACTTTCAAGGCACTGCCTCAGAAATTGTGCGACCTGTCTAGCTCGCGGCTGGTGCCTTTATTTCGACATTTGTATGCATACCAGCAGTGAAGACTGCTACATCAGATATTATAGGAATCTGTTAGAAGTGAGATATGATTATTTAATAGATCACAAAATTCTAAGAAAAATGGTGAAATCTACATATAAATCCATAAGTAAGTGAGATATAATTTTCTGAAATATCACGTTATTAACTTTCAGAAAAAAAGAAGCAAATTCAATGCACAATAATAGGAAATAAAAGATTAAATCCTAGTAAAAATAGCCACAGAACTGCGACATGTGTCAAATTAAAGAGAAAACTAAAAGGAATCTGGTACTTTTGAGAGCGATTGAATACTTTTAAGTTTATAGGAAAAAAAAGAAAATGATCAACCCTCGCCTTTCAGAAATTAATAACTGTGAATTGAAGAGGTCTAGGAGGGAATTTGTCATAGGTAAAAGTGCAAAGTGTTCACATTAATCAGTTCTGAATAATAGTAAAGTTTCAGAAAAAATCAGATTAAAATAAGCTACTGTGGGAAATAATGCTTCCTGGTTGTTAGGGTGTATATACCCTATCCAGTTTTCATCATCATCTGCAGTTTATCACCAGGCATGGTCCACGCAAGTTATCTTGGTGACACAGATGTAGAAAGACTTGTAACTTTTCAGGACTTAGAATATTTTCGAATTTGTAGCAGTTAGAAGATAGAAATTTTTATAGCAAGAATAGAATTTTGAAATTATCATCCTATAATGATTGTCTTTGTACTTTTTATACAAGCTGAATTTTTTTATTAGGATTTTCAAAAGTTAGTGAACTTTGTAAATTTATTGAAAGGTGTGTGCATGTTTTTGTTGTGATTACTTGAAACCTTCAAGTTAGGATTTTTTTTTGTCTGATGTGATCTTAGGAAATGTGCTATGTAATCTGGTACCAGCATTAAATTTGATAACTTTGAAGAATATATTCAACACGGAATTTCTACGATTCTCCTTTCAACCTTTATCTGTTGCGGTGTAAAAATACAAGAAGATTGGTGACCGAATTAAGACTATGAACCATGCAGAGACTAATAGGTATCATGTTACGCATTGCATCCATGGTCACAGCTAATGATAGAGAATTTGCATCTCTCCAATGTCACTTTTCTCATTACAACCCCATATACGGTCTCCCTTAAAGGTTGGAATGGTCCCAGCCCAAGCCGAGTCAATAAAACCTTGAGAAATGCATTCGCATCCTCTTAGCAACATTGCCAACAAAACCTGGTTTCACATCCATGAAGGTGAAAGCTATGTAGTCCCTGGGCAGTGCACCCCTAATTTTCACATCCTCGTCTTATTTTTACGTGTTTTAATACTGCCTGCAACTACAATAAATAACCCAATCCAGAGTGCGACGTCTAAATGTTATGAGCCAGACTGATGGGTTGTGCGTCAGTTATATGGTACCTATCTCTTTCTTAGTACTCCAAATCTATGTTTAGTATTGCATCTATGTTACGGAGAGAAAAAATTATTGCTATATGTTTTGTTTTCTTAGCATTTTTGTCATGAGGCTTACCCCACCAGATGTTAGAGTTAACTAGTGAGGGAGGAGTTATGCAAACTTTCATTGAAGGGTGATTGTGCTATACTGATCGGAACTAAAAAAAGTTTGTTTATGACCTTAATCTGTGCAAAATAATCGTAGTCCATTGATGGCTGAAACGAAAAGAGGGGGGGGGGGGGGAGACTGAAAGGTAGTTAACATACTGATGCCCAGGGAAGGGTTGTATAAGTCCATAGGACTAAAAATTTTCCATCTGTGTCACAAATTTTAACATTATGCTAAGAGACCAAGTTTGATTTTAGCCATTATTGCGGGATAATTGATAGAAACATAAAATTATATGACAATTATTTGGAAATATTGTGGTGGAAGCTGTATGTGATAGTGTTGGTTATGCACACAATAGTATTCTCATTTAGAATTTTCGCACTGACAACAATACCAGTGTTTCCATCCGATCTTCATCATCATTATTATTCTGCCCTAAGCAGGCTTTCACATGGCTGCTCTCCATACTCATCTGTCTTATTCCTTTGATGTTATCTGTGATCTTGTACCTCCTTCTTCCTCTCACTCTGACCTTACAAACTAGTCCTTCCATAGCGTATTTTAACAAATACTCTTCTCTGAGCCAAATGTACCATCCAGTTCTTTCTTTCTGTTATGATTTGGAGTATTTTCCTCCTTCCACCAACCCTTTACAGCACTTCAACACTACTCACTTTTTCCATACAGCTTATCCTCTCCATTCTCATCTTTATTCACATACCACATGCTTTTCATTTTCTCATCTCAGTGTCCACGTCTCTGTCCCATGAAAAGCCTAACTCTATACAAAAGATTTGCCAAGTTTTTCCTCAGTTCTTGTCCCATCTTAGTGACCTAAACTAATATCATAACCAGAAATGTTTTTTAACATTATAAATAATATCTCTGATGTGATAATTCACACAATTTTTTATTACTTTCAGGATTATGACCAAATTTTGTTGTTAAAAGAGGCAGTCTTGAAAGATCCACTTGGGTTTGTTGAGAAACTTCAAGCAGGATGGATACCACCACTTCCTGATAGGATGTATCTGGATATGGTAACATTGTAGATACTGTAATTAAATGAATTTTATTATTTATTATTATCATATGCCAAATACAAACAAAATACATGTTAATCAGGTAACTATATCTAGGGATTGAAGCCATTTTCTGGCAGCTGGTCCAGCTTGACGAAGTATGAGAAGGCCTGCAGATAGTCTTCGTGATGGACAGTCCATGATGAAATGAATTTTGATATACAACTATAGATTAATTTGAATTAAATTGTGGTGGATCACACGTGAAGTGTTCTTCACATTGTTCCTAAAGGTTGAATTAAAAAGTGTAAACTATCTTGTTGTGTTTCTATTATTAAAAAAATCTACTTAAACATTTCTAAAACTATTTCGGTGTGTGTAATTTCTGCTGAATGATTAAGAATAGGATTTTTTGAGAGAAGTTTCTATATTGCAATCCATGGCTGTAACAAAGGAAATTCCACTTTTAATGCAATGGAAAAAAATAGATGTGAAGAATATGTTAACTAAGAAAACAAACATTTGTAAAATTTCAAATTGAATGTTAACGTATGAACAAAAAATTTTATGTGAGGTAGTTCAAAAGTTGGAAATATTACAATATAAAGAAAAGTACAGCCACAACCTAATCATAACATATAAAAAGATATTTAATAAATATAGGTATTTTTGTGTAAGATTTTTAAAAACTTACCTACCATGAGAATGAAGTAATGCCCATCATGGTATTGGGATACAAGTGGTCTCTGAATTCCTGTGTTTAAACCTTAAAAATGCAACTTGTGACTTACATACAAGTTTTGGTGCTCTGTACCTAGCAATGATATGAATATAGAGGGAATCAAAAGCAGAGGACATAATTCATGAGAAATATAGTTTTTTGTTGTTGTTTTTTTTTTTTGGGGGAGGGGGGGTGAGTCTAAATGCACTATCCTCTACTTGCATGCTCAATCACTAATTCGTTGTGCCAATGTACTGGTAGAATATTTGAGATATATATGTGTGTGTTGTTTGTTCTGGTTTCTGCTGTATGCAATTAGCAGAAATGCATTTCTTCTTTGGTTTGGTATATAATAGTTCAGTAGAGGCTTATTATTATCAGATATAAAACTGTATACAAAAACGTCGATTGGGAGATATTTGTGGTCTTTGTGAACTTTGAATGATTAACAACTTCAGTATCTGGTGGAAAGCGATTCTATGCTTCACTCTGACTTTTGGAGTGTCATGCTGAATATATTTTAAAAGAGAATTCTGCTATCCGTGCTTGAATATGGTCACATTTTCAGTAGTTTGTATGGACAGTGTTCCAAGAACTGAGGTTTGCTATCCATGTACCAACCAACCATCTGTCCACCAAGACAGATGGTCATGGCAAGTTGGTTTATGGCTAGAAACTTCACTATCCATTTATTATGCCATAACCATAATAATCATAATAATCTCAGCAGGTGCTTCATGGTTAGTTCCAACAGCCCACACCATCCGAATTTCATAGATTGTGTGACATTCTGTCATATACTTTCAGCCCACCCTAATCCCTATTAAATTTAATTAATACAATTTTAAAGTCATTTCACAATATTTAAATTAACTTTTTGGCTTTAATAGATTCTTCATCTGTTTTTTTTTTTTACCACCTTTTCCCAACACTTTGGGTTGGCTGCCTTGATGAGTTTCCTTCATCTTTCCCAGTCTAAAGCATCCTTAGCTTTTTGTAACTTTATCCTTGGTCTCCCTCTGGCTCTCTTTCCTTCCACAGGCATTCCCCATACTTTCTTGATTGGCTATTCCTCACCTCGTCACATGACTTTACTGTACCTCCTCAATCTTCCTTCTCTAATGACTTCACTAATACTAGCCACTCCAGCTATTTTTCTTATCTCTTCATTTCAAAGTCCGTCCCTCAGAGAAATACCCAATAGCCACCTAGCATCCTCATTTCCATCTGCTCCAGGAGGGCTTCCTCTGTTGCACATAAAGCCCATGTTTCTGACCCATATATGATAACTGGCCTTACCATAATTGGATATACTTTTACTTTTAGATTTTTATGCATCCTTTTACTACATATCACTCCAGCAACATCTCTTTATTTGCTCCATCCAGCTTTTACTCTGGCTTTCACCACTGGCTCACAGCCACCTTCTAGATATCTAAATGTATATACTTGTGTCAAATTAATTCCCTTGGTGTCCTCAATGTTTCTCACTTGCTCGTTTGCTGCTAATCAGTACTTCAGTCTTCTTTGGATTGAACTTAAGACCCTTTTTATATAGTTTATCTTGCCACAGCCAGACTCTCTGTTGTAGATTTTCTTCAGTGTCTGCTATTATCATTAAGTTATTAGCAAACGTGCTCCCATCTGCTATCATCCCTGATTTGCTCACTAATCACATCCATTATCAGCAGAAATAGAAGTGAATTTAATGCTGAGCCTTGTAACGATAAAGTGGCGTCTGCTGGCGGCGATAATGCACTAGCAGCTTGGGGTGGGTTAATTGTTGTTCGTCTAGGTATCAAAGGATTGCAGGTTCTTCTACTAATAATTCACAAAGTCGCCAAATAGATAATCATTCGATTTATTCACCGAACGTACAATTACTAAGCCACCACCACCAACGATTATAATTTGACCGTATGTAAAGGCTATTCAGGACTTCTTCTCCTACAAACTGCAAGTTCTGAGCTACACTTCTATCACTTGGTTTGGATGCTTTAGTTCGACGACCACAAGTTCACTGCTATTTACAAAGCACTGCCGTTTATCTGCATGACGGCGGCGTACTTATAATGTTTCATTAGGTCCACATGATAGTGCCAGAACGCACCGCCAAACAATCACTGCCGCGCGCAACCAACCATGACCGACCTCCAAGACAGTGAGTCACAGACTGCCTTCAACAATCCAACTCGCATCTCGCGTAACACTTTCAACAATCGGATCGTCCTGATTCCACCGCTCAACACGAACACACACATGGTTTTTTTTATACTGTCTCGCCACAACCCCCCTTGGGTTTAATTTTTCCTATTTGGAAATACTGGTTTACAATGGCAAAATTTAAACACAACAACTCATAGAGACAGTATTGTCTTGAATGTGTCTCGATATCTGTACCAAATTCTTACTTTAAAAGGTGGTGGTGGTGGTCAACTAAATACATATCTTCTATTACATTCCAGTGTTAGAACAATGTTAGTTTACAACATAAATGACCCATTTAAAATAATGTCCAAAATCCACCAAAAATCTTTGTCCTGCCACGGTCGCCATGTAACGATAAAGTGGCGTCTGCTGGCGGCGATAATGCACTAGCAGCTTGGGGTGGGTTAATTGTTGTTCGTCTAGGTATCAAAGGATTGCAGGTTCTTCTACTAATAATTCACAAAGTCGCCAAATAGATAATCATTCGATTTATTCACCGAACGTACAATTACTAAGCCACCACCACCAACGATTATAATTTGACCGTATGTAAAGGCTATTCAGGACTTCTTCTCCTACAAACTGCAAGTTCTGAGCTACACTTCTATCACTTGGTTTGGATGCTTTAGTTCGACGACCACAAGTTCACTGCTATTTACAAAGCACTGCCGTTTATCTGCATGACGGCGGCGTACTTATAATGTTTCATTAGGTCCACATGATAGTGCCAGAACGCACCGCCAAACAATCACTGCCGCGCGCAACCAACCATGACCGACCTCCAAGACAGTGAGTCACAGACTGCCTTCAACAATCCAACTCGCATCTCGCGTAACACTTTCAACAATCGGATCGTCCTGATTCCACCGCTCAACACGAACACACACATGGTTTTTTTTATACTGTCTCGCCACAGCCTGATGTAATTCTCCTTTGATGTTAAATGCTTTAGCGTTTCCGTTCTGTGTGCTCACTTTTGTTAAAGAGCCATATTACATTTCCTTGATCATACTGACCATCTTTTCTATAACTCCTTTCTTTCTAAGACACCAGAACACTAGATAGCGTGGTATTCTATCACAGGCCTTTTCGAAGTTTATGAACGCATAGTTCAGACTTTTATTTACTTCTAGTGTCTTCTCCTGGAGTTGCCACACAGTAAACAAAAGATCAATTATACTCTTTCCTTTCACAAAACCTGTACTGAAATTTAGTTATGTTCATGGCATTTCTAAGCCTGTTTAGAATTCTTTCAAATACTTTCAAGAATGTTCAGTAAGTTTTATTGCTCTAAAGTTACCACTCTCAAGGATGCCACCTTTATTCTTATATAAGGGTATCAGTATGCTGGATCTGCATTTGTTATGCATCTTCCCTTCCAACCATATTGTCCGCAGGATACCATGAACCCAATCAACACCATATTCTCTTAGTGCCTTTACCAAATCTATTGTAACATCTGACAGTCTTGGTGCTTTTCCTGTTTTCATTTCCCCAACAGCCTCTTCTTCTTCTCTTTGAATCATCATTTCTGGTCCTGACTCTTTCAGTATTTCCTCTAGCTCTTCTCTGTTGTTTTCTGCATTCAAAACCTACAGGAAGTAGTCCCTCCATCTATCTTTAATTGTTAGTTTCATGGTGTAATTTTACCAGTGCTGTCCTTTACTAAACTTATCTGTTCCTAATCCTGTCCTTTCTTATGCATTGTTTTGGTGATCCTATAGATAGCTTTTTCTCCCTCTGATGTCCCAAGTTTTTCATACCATTTTTTTGTTTTTTTTTCCCTTTACTTTAGCAATTGTTCTCTTTGCTACCTTATTAGCTGCCTTGTATCTTAGATTGTTGCCAACAATATTAATAAAATGTATTTTTTTGCTTTGTCAAGGATTCATTGTTGCGTGGTGCGTGTTGTTATTGAATAGTCTAATCTAGTGCACATTGGCGAACAATGATTCACATTTTGTTTACAACAGTGGTAGGATTCACATAGGTATGGGGATTCAAAGCCACTTTCTCCTGAATGTGAGGCCAGACCATTACTACTCACCCGTCATGCTTGGTTTGTCATTCCCGATGTTGTCAAATCTAGAAAGCACCTGTGGCCAGCAAATCATCTGTATTTCCATGCCGTGAATCTGTTGTTTAGGTCTTTTCGTAGCTGGCCAACATTCAGTTTCATACAGTGCCTCTGGTTGAACAATGATTCTATAAATCCTTGATTTAAGGTACAGTGGCACCTTCTGGTCAAAAAGGTCTTCATCCAGGTAGCGTTGACTCTGTTTCAGTATGTGACCATCCAAACAGCTTAGTGTCCCCAGTTATTTGAATTCGGATGACTTATAGAGTTCAACACCATCAATTTTAACAAACCCATTACTTGGAACTCCACACTTCATGTACTCGGTCTTCCTTAGGGTAAGTCACAGACCATATTTTACAGGGAAGTTTTCTGATGTTGGACTTGTACTTATTTCTGAGGAAAGTGTCAAATGTCTATGATATTGTTAGCATAGAGCAATGTCCAGGGCAGCAGTGGTGTTGAGACAGAGTACAAACAGGCACTGATGAACACCAATTCTGTTGGAGAAAAGTTGTGGAATTTCCTGCAACATATCAGACATAGTTGATGATGTACTGATGTAGAAATTGGATTAATGTAACATAAACTTCTGGTATCTCTTGTTGTCATGTGCATACCATTGTAGATCACGAGATAACCCGTCAGAGGCCTTTTCAAGATCCAAAAAAGCTATATGGAGTGGTTTCCTCTTTTCAAAACACTTTTCCATCAGATGATGGGTGGTGTGAATAGCATCGATTGTTCCAGTGCCTTTGACGAAATCACATTTCTTGTCACATGTTACAAAGGTGTGTATCGACATGTGCTCAAAAATCTTCATTGTGTAACAAAATAAGTGAATTTCTCGATAATTGGAGCAGTCTGTCAAATCTCCCTTTCCTTTCCAAAGAACTATTGTGACACTAGTAAGCTAAGGACGAGAAGCTCCATCTTGGTCTACGACCTTGTTAGAAAGATCTGTCAGAAACTGAGCTGCCTGTAAGCCAAGCATCTTCCATATTTCCAGTGGGATATCATGCAGTCCAGTTGCCTTTCCATTTTTCATTTTCTTTATGATGGTCTCCACTTCAACAGCTGTGATGGCTGGAGCTTGGCAGTAAACCAGATCTGTAGGCGGCATTTTCAGATGTGGAAATGCTTTGTTGCTAATATTTTTGAAGTTTTATTTCCATCAGTTGATGATCTCAATAGTTTTTTGTTGGAGTTCTGGCTATCATCCTTAATGGTCATTACATGGCAAACATCCTGAAAGCAATGATGTTGATTCTCCACTTGTTGATGTTTTTTGCTCTTGTTTAGCACGTTCTATATGAACCTATAATTGTCTTCTTTTGCCGTTGCCACTTCTTGCTTAACAACTGACTTCAGTCACTTATATTTCTGCCAATAGGAATCAAGTCCCAATTGGAGATAGGCCTTGTAAAGTAATTTCTTGGTCTTGATGGCATCTTGAACCTCATTATTTCACCACCACATTTCTTTGTTGACGAGATTATAACAAATTTTTGTTGTTTCCATGACCTCAATATGTATAAATGGTTAGCATACAGATACATGAAGCGTTTATGTTCTGTTTTGCTTGCTTTAGAAATGTGTTAGTTGAAGATTTTACTTATGGCTTTACGCCTCATCAACATCAAGGTCATTGGGGGCAGTATGAGGCTGAGGACAAGGAACAGGAAGGAAATCAGCCATGGCCTTTTAAATGAAGCATCCCGGCATTTGCCTGGAGTGATTTGGGGAAACCATGGAAAATCCAAATCTGGATGCCCGGAAGGAGATTCGAAATGGTGTCCTCTCGAATGGGAGAGAATTGTGGTTTTGTTTTGTACTGAATTACTATTATTGGGATTGAGAAGATAAATTCAGGAAATTGCAAAGTGTGGTGCGTGAGCAGTAATGCTCTGGCCTCACTTTTGGGGGGACGTCGGTTAAAACCCTGGTCCTCATCCAGATTTGGGTTTTCCATGGTTTTCCCAAATCACTCCAGGTAAATGTTGGGATAGTTCCTTCACAAAGCCATGGCCAAACACCTTCATGTTCATTGTCACCAGCCCTTCCCGCGTCTAATAACCTTGACTTTTATGTGGCGTAAAGCCTTAAAGAAAACAAAAAGAAAATCAGATAAGTTTTTGGACAAAGCTACCTCATACTTAGTGTAATTTCTTATTGTTACAGGTTCCAAATATTGACTGGAGCAAGTATAGTATTGCCCTTGGTACTGAAATTTTTCATTCAAAAAACTCTGATTTTTCTGATGGGTCTCAGCTTGATAAACAAGAAGAAAAAGTGCGTATCAGAGGACGTTTGTTTGATGATACCAAGCCAGATACTTTCAACAAGGTATTGTTAATAATACATGCAAGATATCACCATTCATTAGTGATATTTATTTTTAATTAATAAAGTCTGAGATGTATTCAGACTATAGTCTTTGTGAACTAAAATATTTATTGCAGTACTAATATGTATTAACAAATGAGATAGCACTGAAAAGGTAATATTAGATCAAGGGGAAGTGAATATTTTAAAGCAGAAATTATGCAATGTCTCTGTATTCTCAGTAGTAATTAAAAATGTGTGATAAGTATGGGTTGTGAACTGAAGGTTATTAAACATATTACAAGGGGTTTTAATTGTAAATGAACAAAGTTTTTCTTGGCGTTGTTATTTATGAATGTTTCTCGGGAAACTAACTGAGTAAACTACAGTTAAAATACAATATTTTGGTGGCATAAATCTCTGTCACCCATATTTGGGTGTAGTTGTAAGACTTGAAGTTATCGTAGAGCGCGTTGTTGAAAAACTGGCATGGTAATGGCAGATATTGTTACATCACCTTTCAGCACCTCAGACTTCATTAGACGTTCATGAAGCAGAAAACGGAGCATTGCTGACAAGCAGCAGCCCCAATAACCGTTATCCACGCATCACTTAATTGGAAACCACAATTCTGGTTAACCAGATAAGAGGTAAGGCGAATTTCTAATGCTTCCGTAATGACTCTGTCACAGAAGTGCTGAAATGTGCTAGAATCTTGGTTAATTCAAAATTGAATCCATGTCCTATTTCCAAACTATGTACCACCACTGTGGATTTGTTCTTTTGCCCCAGGCGAATATGTTGGACATGTTTCAAACAACGTTGTTTAATACACTGTATTGTCTGGCCGATTTACTTTTTTCTGCTTCTACACAGAATGCTGAAGATTCCCATTGCATAAAGGGAAAAGTCATCCTTTGGAGAGTGCAAAATGTTCCTTAGTTTTGGTAATTGGAGGAAATTGTCTTAATGCTGTTTCTTGTTAGAACTCTCCAACCCTCGGTGTTGTAGCGCCAGAGTATGGCGAGAAGGCAAAGCGATCATGTGGAACTTTATAGCACTTATCAAGCCTGTTTTTCACCTCAAAGAATGCCAATCATCTTAGATGTTCACTGTACCCCTTCTGTCTGAAGGTATGACATAAATGTTCTAACTCACTAAGTAGGCTGTGCTCATCACATATTGTCCATGCTCTGTGGACTAGAGTAGTGAGCACTATCTTGCACTGTTCTGGATGTTGATGACTGCACGCGTTTAGGTATAGGTAGGCGTGTCTTAAAGTTCCATCAGATTTCTTTTCAATAACTATGACCAAAAAAGGCAGGTGGCCTTCCTTTTCCACCTCCATCGTGAACTGGATATTTGTGTTGATGCTGTTCAAGTGAAGGAGGAACCTGTCGGGGTTGACTCTACCATGGAGCCAAACAACAAAAGTATCACCAACATATTGATGAAAGGCACTGGGCTCAATGGAAGCACTTGCCAACACTTTCCCCTCAAAATCTTCCATGAAGAAATTAACTATCACAGGTGATAAAGGACTGCCCATTGCTACTCCATCAATTTGTTAATAGTAGTGCCCATGGTACAAGAAGTATGACGATTGTAATGTGTGGTGGAATTACTCAACTAACCTGAGCTCGAATTGCTGTTGTAGTAGTGACAGCGTTTCATACAAAGGAACCATGGTGAAGAGAGAAGAGCTACCTCAAAGCTAACTATCAAATCCTGTTGATGCAGGTAAAGTTCTTTAATGACGTTAATAAATCTTGCCAAGTTTACCAGATGGTGAGGACATATTGGTGATAAAAGCCCGGTTAGGTGTCTAGCCATATAATAAGTGGCCGATCCAATAGTACTCACTATTGGCTGTAATGGTGTTCCTTTACACAGCACAAGACAGTGCTGACTACTCCACAGGGCATGGGCAATATGTTATGACAGCCTACCTGGTGAGTTAGAACATACCTTCAGATGGAATGGGTACCGTGAACATAAACAGTTGGCATTCTGTGAGGTGAAACACAGGTCTAATTACTGCAGTAATTTTCGACACGATCACACCTTCTTGATTTACTCTGGTGCTACAACATTAAGGATTGGAAGGGTTCTAGCAAGAAATGGCATTAAGACCATTTTCCTACCACTGCCACCGAAAGTAAAACTTCGATGCACAGGGAGTTTATAGCGTTCTGTGTGAATGTGGAAAAAAAAATACATCGGTACAGTGTTTTAAACAATGTTTTTTGGAACATGCCTGACATGTTCGCCTGGGACAAAAGGACCAACCCACAGTGGCAGAACATAGTTTCGAACTAGGATGTAGATTTGATTTCAAATTGACTATGGCGCTGGCATGTACCAGGGGCTTCTGGGACAGCGTCATTATAGAAGCATTTGAAATTTGCCTTGCATCTGACCTCATTAACCAGGATTGTGGTTTCGAATTAAGTGATGCTTGTATACTGATTATTATTATTATTATTATTATTATTATTATTTGCTTTGCAGATGTCTAATGAAGTCTGAGATGCTGCTAGGAAAAGTAACAATGTCTGCCATTGCCTTGCTAGTTTTTCAACAATATGCTCTAGGCAAACTTCAAGTCTTACAACTACACCTGAAGATGGCAACAGAGATTTATATTGCCAACATATTGTGTTTAAATAATAGTCTTCCTTGATTGGTTTCCTAAAAAAACATTCATAAGGTTTTAATTGATTTATTTCATTTTTAGTTGTGGACACATGAGGAACAACGGAAACTGGAAGAACTTCTGATCAAATATCCCCCAGAAGAAATTGAAACTAACAGATGGAAGAAAATTGCTGCTGAGTTAGGTACTATGATAGCTTTGTCATATGTTTTCTTTAGATTTTTAGTATACTGCTTCCAGGATGCTTCTTACGAAACTTTTTTTGATCTGTAAAACTTTTGATGAAATATATAAAAATGTGTGAAATTGTTATAATGAGATAAATGTTATAGATGGAAGAAAATTGCTGCTGAATTAGCTGTGATTGCTTTATAATATGTTTTCTATTTTTAATGTACTATGCTTCTTACGAACCTTTGATTAAATGTACAGAAATGTGTACAATTATTATAATGAGATAAATTTTATATATTTTGCCAAAAATTACCACAAAATATCAGTGGAAACCAGTGCAAACATTAATTTATAGGCAGACACACGTTGGTCCAGTAATGTGAACCACCTCTGAAGGAATTGTCCTTTTGTTATGCAAATTTGTACCAGCGTTCCTAGAGCAATAAGATTTAAGAAAAGTTGTACATTATAACCATCAAATATGTAATACACGCGTAAAATCATTTGAAATATGGGCAGTTCTGTACAAGTTATTAATGCAAGAAATACATATTATTACCTGTTCCTTGTAGCTGTTTCTCAGGCTTCATTTTTCAATAAAAAATTGCATTTCATATCAATGTGTTATATGGGGGAGAAGCATCAGCACACAAATGATTTTTAATGTACAGCATTGAAAGACAATAGCAGATATACTGCACCATAGGTAATTTGACTGTTAACGACATTAATAATCTAACACATTTTGCATTGCAACCAACCTCTTATGATTAAATCAGTTACAGTAACATGTAGTTTTGGTTTTCATTTTGGTCCTGGCTGGATTTCAAAATCGCCACAACCTTTGTAAATATTGTTGGAATTTTTCCCATAGTTGTCATTGTGATCCAGGCTGCATTTCAACCTAAACCCAATCAACAATAATATTGATGCAATGTAGTCTTCACGGGTGTGCAGCCGGATGGTGTTTTGAAAACACGACGTTTCGACAACCAGCTCGGCTGTCTTGATGAAGACAACCGAGCTGGTTGTCGAAATGTCGTGTTTTCAAAACACCATCCGGCTGCACACCCGTGAAGACTACATTGCTTCAGTACGCCGGGAAAGTCTCCACGCACACAATAATATTGATGTGATTGTAAGCATTTGGCTACAATACAAATTACATTAGATTATTTATGTCGTATATTTGTTCACGGGTCTACTGGAGATCGTGATTCTGCTATACCATTATTCAATAATGTCATTGTACTGCTGTAGTCAGTCACAAGATGTATTATTTTCAAGTAGTATTCCATTGTAATACAGCCTGGACCCTTATTTTAAAAAAGAAATTAGATTGTAATACACTCTGGACCAGCATGACACCATTAAATGTACTTTGTAAAATATATCTAGTGGTGCCTTGCATTTGACTACACCAGTTCCTTGCAGAATAGCAATCTCCAGTAATCTGTAGTTCACAATTAATCTATGGCACAGCATATCTGCTATTGCAGCCCAATGTGCATTTCTAAACGTTTGTGTGCTGATACTTCTCCCCTACATGTCATTGTCATATGAATGCAGTTTTTTCTATAATAATAATGATAAAAAAAAACAGAGCCTGATAAACAGTTACAAGACACATAAACAGGTAATAGTACACATTTCTTGCATAATAAATTGCACGGAACTGCACAGATTGTGGTGGTTTATTCTTGGTTACTTATGTATGTAGTTACCACTTTTCACCTTTGTCTTATATTTTCATATAGCTAGCATCTACATATGAACCGATGCGTAAGTCATTTATTGTTATGGTAAAACTTTTATTTATTCTGTTAATGGTTTAACAACTTCCACCAACACCAGTTGTAAATACGACCGTTAATCTTTAAATCGGACTTCTCATATTAATATTTCTCAATTCGCATATTCAACTTGCGAACTTAATATAACGCCTCTACCATATAGGCTTTAAACATGTCCCTCCTGGCAACCAACATCTCAAAACAAAAGGAACACGAATGTATCCCAATCTCATGGAGTATGCATATTAATATACTTGCATACTACATAATAGTCCATAATATAACCATATGATCATCACAAGATGTTGAATCATTTGTTAATTTAGTTATATTTTTGATAGTGGTAACATACAGGTTTTCTTAAATCATATCTCATAAGGAATGTGTGTACAAATTTTCATAACAAAAGGACAATTCGTTCTGAGATGGTACAAATTATGGAGGAGCCCAAATTATAATTGTCTTAGGTTTTTAAAGTAACTTTCTATATCAATATGTTTTGAGTGAAATAAATGTGCTAAGCCATCAGACATGATAGTTTTTCACCAATAGTTTGATTTTTATATTTGTTTACTTGTTGATAAAAATTTAATTTGGTGTTAGGTAATCGAACTGCTAAACAGGTGTGCAGTCGGGTACAAAAGTATTTCCTGAAGCTTCAGCGTGCTGGTTTGCCAATTCCTGGACGGATACCTAAGACACCTCAGCAGTATGAGCTGCTTAAAAAGGTGAAATGGCTGCATTTTCTTTTTATGCTGAATCATATATATATATTATATATATATTCAACATTAGGATAGGATAAAAACCACCGCTTACCATAGAAGAGGATTCCTGCGGCGTTGGTACACGAAAAAAACACACTAACACACATGGCTCTTCATCACTAGGAGTGAGAAGGCTGCATGCTGGCGGCTGGCAGCCAACTGTGTAAGCTATAATGCCGGTATTCTATGTGTGTTCATGTACCAACGCCGCAGGAAATGTCTGAACCGGATTGACAGTTTGTTTTTAGCTGTTGAAATAGCTTTGCATTCAATTTTTTCCATAAACAGATTTGCTACTACCAGAGAGGGGGCTACACCTTGTTGCTCATAATAATTATTATTCCAGTCAGAGCAACAGTCAGAAGAACGGCACATAATTTATTGAGAGAAGAAAAAAATAGTAACTGAAGGGTTTCCTAGAATGAAAAATCAGGGAATCTATAGACATTTTCAAACACCCCAAGCATTTCAAAGAAGAAGGCAGCTATGGCTTAAGTCAAAAGTGGAAATTTGCACTCGGGCACTCACTGCTGGTAATTGCAGGTAAATGATGGAATGGTGTAGCCAGATATCAGAAGGGGATAAATCAACCTGAAGCAGCCCTGATGAAGGCCCCAGGTTGGGTGATAAAATGTTGGCAGTAACTATGTCGTTGAACAGACAAAAAGTGGAATTTTGCTAACATGATGCCTGCCAGAAGCATAAAATTTTATTTCTTGTTTTTCTTTTGTCTACAACCAGCTTTTACCCACACTTTTGCCTTCTCAAGTGACTTTAAAATCTAAATGTTGTGTAAGAAGATTATTAGGTCTTAAGTACTTCCTTATTTTGGTGGTTACTCCAGCTCTGTCAAAGATTTGATTTATATTTTCTGTGTAACATTTATTGTAACACTTCCCTCAATGGTGTACTTATTCCAGTCCCTTTTAAATGAAAATGTTCTCACTGTTTTTTTGCCTAAGATCAAGTGATTTTTCCTTGTTGTTTCCTGTGATTTATTGCTGCTAATTCTTTGCTAAATATTCGTTTAGGTCCCATAATTCACAAATTTAAAGAAAAAAAGGCACATTAACAATTAATTTATTGAAGTGGCACCCGCAATCTGGTAGACCTTATAAATTGTTCACTAACATGGTCTTGTATTCTCTTTGTCATATTTGTAATTTTGAAGTGAGCATTTTTGATCACAATGGGGTCTGAAAACAATAGTTGTTTTGCCTGTACAGTACTGTCAGAATTTGAAGCTGTAACAATTTTTGTACACACAGGTTTGTCCTCTCAACAAACTGGCTGCTTTTGTGTTTTGTTAAAATGCTAATGCATTTAAATTGTGTCTTTTCAGCATGTTCAGAAAACTGTAGGAATAAGCAATCAGTTATGTAACTTTACATGTAAATTAAGCAAACCATTACAAAGTGCAAACATCAACAATATTAGCAGAACCCAGAGAGCAAAATCAAAAGTTCATTATCATGAAAATCTGAAGTTTAATTTAATGAGTTTTTGTAAAAGGAAATTTGTTATGTCAAAACATCTAAAAGTAGCAAAAACAAGCATGTGCAGAAAAAAAGTATCAAACCTGTTACCATTGGTACAGATATCAGTTGACATAGTTTATAATTTTTTTTTGACTGGTATACATTCATCAAATTTTTAGGTTAAGGTTTTTTTAACTTCAGTTTTTCCTAAACAAACACTTGTTTGAGAAACCTTAGGTGTCATATTATTCCCGTGTTCACATTGAAGTCCTCTCGTTGTAAACTTGCAGAAGTGCAATATGGCCTTAAAAATTTTTTAGGCTAAGATTACATTTACATTTCCTGCTCTGGTGTCAGGTCTTGTAAATTCATAAGTCATGCCACTAAAGTCAGATTCTAAGCTTTTAAACTGTTAAAACCTCATGAAAATCTGTTTAATAATTTTTGCATGACGTTATAACAGACAAACAGAATGCGGCCCATTACAGAGTAAAAACAGATCTGCCACGAATACACTTAATACTGCTGTGTTCAAATTAACCTCTACTGTAGCTCGAATGTGGTCTTCATTTATTAATGTGTAAAATAATTAACACTGCACTTTCAGTAGCTTAATACCTATTGATTTCTTATTTCTACACTACTCCATTTGAATCACAAGAAAATTAATTGTGATCGTTTCAAACCATATACTGAATTTTCCTGCTTTAAAATTCATCTCATGTTTTGATTGTCTAATGCTTAGTCTATTACTTACAAAATTCTTATATCCATCATCCCTTATGCTCCGGAAGACTTTAAAAGTATAACCTGCACCGATCATATTTACCAAATATTTCTAATGATATGTCAAAACCTCTGTTTTGTTTTTACTTTATCAATTGGATGAATAGTAGTAGGAAGATGCAACACCACCTCCTTAAACACCTACAGCTACACTAGCTTTACTATTTGACGTGTGAAGGTCCTTCTGTAATGCAGAATTTTAAACACAGACTGATCTAAAAAAAGAAGAAAGCAAACCCACCACATAACTACAGCTGAAGAAAGGAAAAACTAAGATGAACATAGTCAAAAATAATTTAGTTTACTGCTTAATCATGTAAGAATGTTGCCATGTAGAATTGTCTTTTGTGAATATGACAAGGGAACTGATTAGCAATCTAAAGTAGTATTTGTGTAGGAGACAGAATCAAGTGAGTGAGCAGTAAGTAACATTTAGGACTGGTACTCAGAAGGATGTGCATTCAAATCCTCTTCCAGTCAGAACTTCAGTTCTCCATGATTCAAAATCACTCCATGTGAATGTTGGGGAGGTTCCTTCAAAAGGCTGTACCTTGTCCCAGATCCTTTCCTGCCTTAAATGACCACAACATTGAATGGCATAAAGGCGTAAGCCAAAGAGAAGTATGGGAAAAATACCACAACTGATCCAAAGTGATACCTGTCAAATATACATTTTTAGGCAGTGTTCCTGATACAGTATAAACATGGAAAGGGGTGATAAATTAGACCCATCACTAGCCATATTTGAAGGAAGGTTGGTTACAACAACAAAAAGCACTTCACAAACACTGTTTGGGACTATGCCCTTACTTGCAGAAATAGAAACATAGAGTTAAGCTTGTATGTTTGTCCATAGTCAACTTAGCCACATGAATGGTGTTTCTTAACTGTAGCGTAGCTATCAGAGGGCTAGGCAGTGCCGTGTACCGGGGGCCCCCAATTCGAAAAAGATACTGAAAATGTCGTATCACACATAGTTTTTGCTCAAATTTCATGCATTTGCAATGAATGAAAATGACATTAATGATATTATAATATACATGAAAATGCCATATGAAGCTCAGAAGCTTGCACCCCTGCAGCATACAGTCACTGGCTGTCCATCACTGTGTTGTGTTTGTGGATGGAAGTATGTGTTAGTATTAGTGTACAAGGTCTTCCTTATGTTGTGTAAACTCTCCTGACAGTTTTTGTTATATTTGTGGTGAAATTTAGGTGAAAAAAAGACTGAAGAAACATTACTGCTTTTGTGAAAAAGGTCTACCATGCCTAGGCCAGTCTGTGAAACTAGGCAACATCAATAAACCATGTGCTCTACAGGTCTTGTGTGTTGTGCGTGTAGAAGATTTGCAATGGTTGCTGTCAGGAAAAAATAAGTAATTACACTTTGGTATCTCTATGATCTGGCATGAGCAACAGAATTGTACTGATGACTGCTACTTCTGCTCTTGTAAGGTGATTGGTTTCAACAAGAAAAACAAGACGACTATTGAGTATCCGAATAACATTTGCTTAGCGATTCATTCTGTTCCACATGGCCCGGATATATCTACGAGGCATGTTTTTTAAGTAAGGTCCGTTTTGTTGTAGACACTAGTAGTTCGTGCGCATACCGCAATGAGCGCATGCGTTGTGTACTGGCATGCCTCGGGAACAACTGTACTCAGTTTCAGCTCTGTAGCTAACTTGTACGGTTCTGTTCTGTGCTTTCAAAATGTTTAAGACTATCAACTCTCCTTCCGCGTGTAAGGTTCACTCAGTGATACGGTTTTTGTCAGAAAGGAACCTGTCTGCTCCATAAATTCATCGACAGATTTGCGAAGTGTACGGTGATACTATTATGAGTGAAAGCTAAGTGCATAAGTGGGTATGAGAATTCAAAGATGGCCGTGACAACATCCATGATGAAGACCGCTCCGGTCGCCTTTCTTCGATTACAGACGATTTGGTGGCTTCAGTTGAAGCGAGGATTGGGGAGAACAGGCGCTTCACAATAACAGGTCTCTCAAATGAATTTCCTGATTTGTCGAGATCAGTGCTTTACAAAATTGTTTCTGAACACCTAATGTTTAGGAAACTGTGCTCCCGTTGGGTTCCGAAACTCCTAACAAAGGACCACAAAAACCAAAGATTTGAGTGTGCGATGAAGGTGACTGCTTCTTGAGTCAGATCGTAACTGGAGACGAAATATGGGTTTCGCATATTGTGCCTGAATCGAAGCAACCGAGCATGGAATGGAGACACACACACTCTCCTGTAAAGGTGAAGGCCAAACAGACTCTGTCCCAGTGTAAAATCATGGCGTCGGTGTTTTGGGATAGGCATGGCGTTTTGTTGGTCGACTTCATGCAACGAGGAACCACTATCAATGCAGAAGCATACTGCCAAACCCTGAGAAAGCTACGCAGAGCGATTCAAAACAAAAGACATGGCATGCTGACAAAGCGAATTGTCCTTCTCCATGACAATGCAAGACCTCACACTGCAGGTCACACCCGTGATTTGTTGGAGAGTTTTGGCTGGGAAGTTTTAGACCACCCACCCTACAGTCCTGATCTTGCACCGAGCGATTACCATTACAATGACGACGATGACGTGAAAACGGCAGTGAACTCTTGGTTATCAGAGCAAGCGGCAAGTTTTTATGAAGAGGGTATTTTAAAATTGGTTGAGAGGTATGATAAGTGTTTGAACAAACTTGGCAACTATGTCGAAAAATAGAGTAAAGTATGTACTTTCTGAAAATAATTTTTGGTGATTTGAAAGTGTTGGACATGCTTCTAGGACAACAATCAGGATATACCAAATTCCCCCGTTTCATCTGTGAATGGGACAGTCAGGTTTGTGACAAACTTTTTGAGGAAGAACAGTGGCCTCAAAGATTGAAATTGGTTCCAGGGGACAAAAATATAAAGTGTGACCCTCTAGTTAAAACAGACAGAGTTCTCTTGCCACCACTGCACCTCAAACTGAATATAATGAAGTAGTTTCTCGAGGCATTACCTAAGTGTGGCAACTATTTCAAATATATACGTAACAAGTTCCACAACCTAAGTTAAAAAAAGGCGTGTTCACTGGCCCAGATATTTTGAAACTAATGCTAGATCAAAATTTCCTTCATTCAATGAATGCCATTGGAAAGGGGGGGGGGGAGTGTGGACTGTATTTAAGTGTGTGGTTCAAAACTTCCTGGGAAACAATTACAGCCCAGAGCATATCAATATAGTTAAAGAACATGCTTAAAAAATTGAAATTGTTGGGATGCTCAAAGAGTTACATTTTTTTACATTTGCACCTCACAGAAATGCCCCGTAAGAGGAAGAGCATGGGTCACGCCATAACAATGAAGAAAGCACAGTATGAATGAGGTTAATGCACGATCTGTACCATATTCTCTGTATGCATCTGTTCACTGTGTACATATTTCAATATTTTATTGCTTTAAAATTATATTCTACAGGGCGTTCGCCGGGAAACGCAACCCACTGTTAGCGCTACAAGGAAGAAACTGCTCGCGGCGAGCGAGCGGTCAGCTCCCGGCATTGTTCGACCGTCGGCCGCGGACTATTTCATAATAATTACGCTTCATAAACTTGTATGTGCTAAGCATTTAAATGTGACGTAATTCATTAGCTTACCTTATAAAAGATGCTGGAAGTGTTGACACTCTTGTGTAATGCACATTTCACATCTTCTGAACATATTTCGAGACACACGCTGCCCTAACTGACTTAATGATTTTTTGGGTGACTGTTCTAGTCGAAAAGCGATATCGTCAATTTTCTCCTATGTGAGAATACGGTTGACCGACAGTCTCTTTTTGTTAAAAAATGAACCCGTTTCTCTTACTTTTTTAACCAGACGCAGTATAGCGCCAGGAAATTCGCGACGAAATTTACTGCGACACTTTTTAAACGACTTCTTCTTCACATATGTATCGTAGAGAAATATTCTTTGTTGCAAACTGTAACGTACCATAATTTTACTCACACTCAAACACGGTACAGATTAGTAAGAGTATGAAGCCCCAAACCAGCCAAACCGCAAAGAAACGTTTATTCACAACACTGATTAATAAGAGACTGAAGTCACAAACTAGCTACAATGCAAAGAAACCGTTCTTAACAATGTAAGGGTCCCATTTACTGCGTCACTGTACTTTTGGGGCAGCGGAGGTGTTAAACAGTGCGGTGATTCACGGTGCCGTGTGGCGGGATCTGCTGGCTCCACTGCCCGAGCAAGTTGCCGACGGCAACAGACTGGGAGGGTTGCGTTTTCCGGCGAACGCCCTGTACTTCAGCATGATCCATGCACCATATGTATATGCACTACTTCAAGTTGTGATATCAGCATTGGCAAAGTATACAAAACTGTGGGCAATACGATGTTTTGAGTATCATTTTTTTAAAGTTTTGCAAAAAAAGTTTTTTCACTGTTGCACAGTGTGATGATATAGTACGGTTCTAAAATGCACCCGATTAGTGCTGTTGGTTGTGACACCATGATGGTGTCCAGCAGCTAGCCCAGGGCTAGTCAGTTTGAGTCCTGGTAGTGGAAGAAATTTTAATCATCGGGACTTGACTGGCAGGATAGGAGAAGTTGTGGTGCACAATTCCTACTCACCAGATTGCGCACAAAGTCTTTGGTTAGCCTCTCCACAGTACGTATGAAGTGAGGGCATAATATACTTTTGGAGTTGACTCGTCTGTCAGATGATGTAAAATGTAGCTGTTTCCTTGGTGTCTTTGGAAGAGTACTTCTGAATAGTTTGCAATACGTTTCACCAACTTCCTTTCATCTTTCATTCCCTTACATTACAAACAATACACTACACTGAGTATACAGTTACCAGGGAAGGAAGCCATAGGTGGTTTAGGAGCATTGGTGGGTTGATATTTGTGCAAAAGTATATTTTTCAAGTTAGAAAAAGGATAATACATCGACTGAAACACATTTTTGCAAAATTTTTGAGAAAATCATGGCAACAGTGAATAATCTGGTTCAGAAATTCAAGGCCACGAGAGACTTGGGTGAGAGACATTATTACGGTTGATTCTGGTTTGTATGTTTGGTGTGCTGGACAATTTTTGGCTGAGAATACCTGTTTATCTGGTATTGCTTTTGTAACCCCCACTATTTCTGCTTTGATTGTAACAGTTGAAAACTACCATTCATGTTGCTGGGTTCACCAAGGGCAATTGTGCGAATATAGCAGTATGTTTCTATTTTCATGATTAAGAGTGTTGCCCAAAATATTGTCCTTGCACAGTATTTTTTGTTGTTGCAGCCCTCCTCCATTCTAATTTGATATGAAGGACCGATTTAATTTATCTTTCCATATTAATATCACCTCGTTGCATTTCTTACTGCTATATTGATGCTGATATTGTAGAAACCGACACATCACAAAATAGTTTCAGATTAGGAACTGAGACACTGTTCACACAATCATGTAAGTTGCAGACTTGGATCATAAATTTGTGTTTGGAATGTTAATCTCTTTAGTTGTTATCATGGCATTCCATCTCTGAATTTCCATTTCTTTTTTTCTTTTTTGTTGTTGTCAGCTTTATTAAAGTTATTGATCTAAAACATTCTTATAAGATGTTTTCAGTTTGTAATACAAAAACATTCTAACTTTCTGTTAGATATAAAATCTAATAAAGATTCTGCAGAAAATCATATATCATCCATTGATTTTTATTTATTAAATGTACTGTTTATGTATTTTGGACTCCTTGAAAGTAACATATAATTATCTTTTAATGATGATGTGTTGTATTACAAATATTTAGAATAGCTCTCGCCTTCAGAAGCACACCCAGCTACTGTTGAGACCTACAACATTTTTCCCAACATCTCATCCTCCAGTCTACATGTCTGACGTGGATGAGGGGTTGGATGGCTGTGCTGGCATTGTGGATCGAGGGTGTGGTTTAGCTTCAAGCAATATGGATACAGAAGAAGTCAAGATAAAGAAAGAAGAGAGAACAGATGAATCGGAAATTAAGCAAGATGATACTGTAAGTATTGTTTTCCTCATACATTTTAAAGTTTTCTTTGTCTGTTGTGTAGTGTGCTAGCCTCTGTTCTGAAAAAAAATTTCAACAATATTCTTAAAGCAGAAGTAGTAAGCAAGCTGAGCATTTTTTTTTTTTTGCATTAGTTCCAACCATTGTTCAATTAGTATATTTATGATTTTTATGATTATATTGTTTGCCTAGGAACAAAAATAATTACCAATCTTACATTGAATTGGAGAAAGAACCAGTTATTATTGCTGTAATCCTGAAATAGAAACTTATAACTAAGTTTCAAATAGAAAGAAAGGAATTATTGAGGTCAATACATTTTCAGACAAAGCTATTTTCTGCACTTGTGATACATGCACACATTATTACTGCAATTTTTTTTTTTTTTTTTTTACCCAATTGCCAATGAAGTTGTGATGTATTTTATTTTCACAGTACTCATAATATTTTCAAACAAGTAAGTACTGCTAATACAATTGAAGTAGGCCTGTCAAGCTCTACTTTCAGACATGCCAAGACTTCAAAAGAAATGACTGTACTGTCAGCATTAAGTCACTGAAATAAGTTCATCAATTTTTTTTTTTTTTTTTTTTTTTTTTTTTTTTTTTTTTTTTTTTAACTGTGTAGCTCCGTTTGCTGTAGTAAAAAAAATTGCCTGTATTTTGTTGTTATTTATTCTAATTTTGCCTGTTGGCAGTCTTCTTGATTGGTCGGTTGCCACTCAAGTTGCATTTCATTGCCCATCTGTTGTTGTCCCTCCAGCCATCTTTGGATGTATTCTTCTGTGCCTGTCAGCTGCTGCTTAGTGTTGTTCCTTTGCTCCGATGTGTTGCAAAGTAATCCCAATGTCGTGTAGTCTTCCGCTGTGTCGCTGTTTATCGATTCGCCATGGTAGGATATTCCTGTCTCTTGCACTTTTTCCATGTATCACAGCACTGTCCTAAATAATACTGTATTACTGTGCTGCATTTGATACTGCTAATCTTTGGTTGTCCGCGTTGATTTCTTCTTCCTATAGTGTCTTTGCACTGCCTCCTGTCGACTACAGTTTCACACATACTGTCTTTGGTCCTGCTGTAACTCCTATTGTCACTTGTTATACAGTCTTTATTGTTCTACTTACTTCTCACTTTATACTTTACGATTTTGACAGCTTCTTGTTTCTTGCATTAACTGCTTGTTATTATCGCTGGTCCTGTACTACAGTCTGCCATGTAAAATTACGTTAATTTTACACAATTCTGGCCATCGTAAAGCCTTGTCACATTATGCTTTAAAATAGAAAATTAGTTTTAGTTGATTAATTGACTCACCGGTCTAGACTTCGTTCACAATGGTAAATACAGTCGTCACAGGTGGCTGAGTGGTATAATGTTAATCTGCTCAATATTTAAGTCTCAAGCCACAAATACGAGATAGGGAATCGTACGTGAAGTACAAACCTAACTTTTACTAGCACATTTATGATAGCACATTACACTCTCCCATGAACTGAAAACTATGAAATCAATTACATTTTAATTAATCACAATTATGTCCTGAAGATTGAAAGTTCTACCAAGTGAGAAGTATGTTTATATAAGTCTGTACAGTAGTTTGTATTATGGTTCATGGATACAACCACGACATCACAAAACCCACTGTAATTGTTCTTACACCATTTGATTAAACAGCATAATAGTCTCAGGCTATCATTACTTTGCGAATATGGCTGCTTATTACCATTTACTGGTGCGGAAGCCTGAGATCCGTATCCAGAATTGACTTGGCATTGTTTCACAGCACATATATGTACACAAAAATGTTCAAGAGCATCTTTCCAGTGATTGCTGCCCTGTGTGAATCAATTGATCAAATTGCAACTCCCAATGTTATGGATACATGTACGTAGTTACATCATAACAAAATTGCTTGTTAACAACAGAAATAAAGGATCACTGGTCTACTGTGTAGTGACAGACTCATGATCTCATACGGAAAAAACAGTATATAGATTACAAACACAATAATAAAAAACATCTGAAAACTAAGTTTGGTAAATTTAAAAGAGAACAGATTTAAATATCTGGTTGAATAGATCCAAACCAGTGGGTTTGATAATAAAGTGAATAAAGCAAGAGCTAGAAAGAAGGAACTAGCATTTGAAAAATAAACGAAATAGCATTGCCATGGGTGGAGCTTGTGTACTAAGTGTTTCTGCCGCCAAGAATTTATAGTGTAACTCATTGCTAGTTCACTGCCACCTGTGTTGTTGACCTGGCTTGTTCTGTTAATCAGCAGTGACATTTTTGATAGCACTGTTTGTTTTTGATGATGGCACGTTTAAGTGAACAACGTGCAGCTGTGAAATTGTGTTTTCTACTCAGTAAAAATGCAGCTGAAACTGTCTTAATTTTGGAAAAAAGCTTACAAAGAGGACGCTGTGGCAAAAACGCAATTGTACGAGTGGTTCGCTCAATTATAAATGGCGACATGTCGATTGATGACAAACCTTGCTCTGGACGTCCATCAACTGCTCGAATCGACGAAAATGCTGAAAAAATTAGAGAGCTTGTGCTCTCAGACCGTCAGAGATTCATGGGTTATCTTGGAGAATTTTAAACGAAGATTTGGGAATGAAAAGGGTTGCTACCAAGTTTGTTCCTTGGACTCTGATTGACAATCAAAAAGAACGTTGATTTAGAACATGTCATGCTTTGAAACAACAGTTTGAAATTGAACCAGATTTTCTGTCAAATGTCGTTACTGGTGATAAGTCATGGTGCTATGGTTATGACCCAGAAACAAACCAACAGTCAAGCCAATGGAAGACATCATTGTCACCCCATCCAAAAAATTTTTTGTCAATTCAAATAAAACGTCAAAATAATGCTCATTTGCCTTATTTGATGCCAACGGCGTAGTTCATTCAGAATTTGTTCTCCCACATCAGATCATCAATCAAACATTTTATTTGGAAGTTTTAAGAACAGTGTTCATCAAAAAAGACCCAATGTTATGGCAGACAGGAGACTAGTTCTTCCACCACGACAACAATGCATCTACACACACAGCTGTTCCTGTTAGGCAGTTTTTGGCTAAAAAAGGCATGGTTCCACTGTTCCACAAATCGTACTTGCCTGACCTGGCTCTCAGTGTGACTTTTTCTTATTTCCACACATGAAAAGGGGCATGAAAGGACACACATTTAACAACATTAAAGAGATTGAGATAAAAACAAGGGGGAGCTGTCAGCCATTTCTAAAGATGACTACAGAATAGTGGAGGCATTGGTGGGACAAATTTATTAGTTGTAATGGAGACTATTTTGAAGGGTATAAGGTTGTTTTGTAAAAAATTTGAAAATATATAGCTTTTAAAAAATAATTCATTTTTTTTGGGGTACCATCTTGTATACAACAAGAAATCGATCTCCTACAAAGATCAAAGATTTGACATTATACAATAGGTTCTAAAACAGACAATATATTCAGCTCGGAATTGAATAAGAATATTGACATTGAGGAGTTGGAGAGAAAAAATAGAAAAATACTAGGACCAATAAAGGGAATAGACAGCACCTGGGGAAAGAGGAAAATGAAGATCTACAGAGATAAACAGAGAAAATTACGAACACAATCCACAAGAGAAAGCTGACATTTTATTGACACCTAATTAAGTGAGAATAGGTTCACAAAAAGAATTTTCAACTACATCACCAAAGTAAAGGTGACAATAAAATGGGTTGAAGAGACGGATAATATATAAATAAAAGTTGCGATTCATCCAAAGTAGATGAAGAATCGAAGAGTTTTTCAATCTAAAATTGTTAAATTCAAGGGACTCCAGGAACAATGTGCAAAGTCCAAGATCACCTGTTCTGAAGAAAGGAGGAGGAACCTCGGTGAAAAAGTGAAGAAATTATGTAAATTGAAGAAAAGGCAAACCAGTAAACCTGTTGTTTTCTGTGGTCCAAAGTACATCAAAATATGAGGACGAAAATCTGAAACACTATAAAATGAAGGTACTGAGAAGGTAAAACACTGAAACATTTCATTTAATTACATGTAAGGATGATATTCTAGAGAAAGGTACTGATGTTACCAACTGTATGCTACCAAAATTAGAACAAACCGCCAAAAAGAGAGAAGCAAATTTTTGTCAGGTGTTATGATGACTGTTTAATGCTTGTTTTCATTGTAGATCCTGGCAGTAAGCTATCATTATAACCTCTGTGTCTGAAACCTTCCAGCACCCTCATTTTTATTTAAATTGTCGATTTTTTTACTGATTAGCAACTGTATTTTTTTATTAAAAAAGATTATGTGATCAGGTAAAAATTCAGAAATGTTGAATGCAAATAATGTTGAGTTGCTGATTTAAATGCTGTAGATGCTTTTGAAGAACCTGAAGTAATCCTTTTTTTTTTTTTTTTTTTTTTTTTTTTTTTTTTTTTTTAACAAAACCTGTTAAACGTTGCTATGGATGGATGAGGCTTTTCTTCTCAAATGTAATGTGAGAGAGTTTAGGACCTCTGCCCATTAAAAAATGATACTAACCCTCCTAGAGAAGAGCAGTTTTGTTGACATGGTGATGGATAATGAAAAGCTATTTGCAGAGGAGAAAAAGAGATCAAAATATTTCACCGTTTAACTTAAATCAACTGAAGTGAATAACTCTCACCATAATCTCCATGAAGTGGGGTGGTTATCCAGAGTAAAGCTCTTGAAACCTTTTCAAAATTAGGCAAGAATTTTCTGCAATACTGAAAATCTGAACTAATCGAGCATTTTTTGAATGTGGTGTGGGTGGATGATTAAGTTTGTGTACTTGGTGGGCATCTTAAACCTTTCAAATAATCTTTTTATATTTGGTGTGTTCATAAAGAGGCTGACTCTTCTGGATAGTTGTGTACATGAGCAAGTGTTTCCATTTTTGCAAGAAATATTTGCTTGCTGAACTTATCAGATTAAAATTTGAAGGTGTTAGTGGAAACTTTGTAATTGACTTGAAAATGAAGGGCTTTGTAAAAGTCATCGGTTGCTTATATATTCTCGGAAGATATATCATTACATAAACCTGATCCTCATGAATAAGAAAACTTAGTGGTGTCCAGACATCTCAATTATCAACATCTTTAAAAATCCATACCACAGTTATAGTTAATAAATTTGTCTTTTATTTTTTACTTACTCGTTAAGTGAAAATATTTCTTGAATCATCTCATTGATTAAAACTAGCAATTAGATGACAGGAGAAGTATGCTGGAAGAGAATAATGTGTATGTTGGTTATGAGGCTTGGAAAGATGACTAGAGAAATTGCCCTCAAAGCATGTGCCCGATCACAGTTAAATTAAATTCTGTTAAACATGGACGACCATTTTGTTGGTACTAATAATATTTTTTTTGTAATGCTACAAAAATTTTCAAAACCTTTTTGCATAAAACCCCACACAAATTTGATTATTTGAAACAGTTATTTCCTAAAAAAAACTAATGTCTTGGGTTTTTTTTCCTGCATTTATTTCTATAGGTCAGTGTGAAACTTCCCAGTGGTAAAACAGGTGTAATGAGTACTGAAGAATACAGCAACTTGCAACTCCTGATTCAAATTAGGAAGGAGAAGACCTGTGGTTATGACAAAGTACTGCATGAAGGTTATAGGGTAAGAACTTTTATTACAAAATGCAAAGGTGTGAACTGACTAAAGTAACTATCTTGGCAATAAGCATATAACAGAATTTCGGTATACAGTATATTAGACTAATGAAAATAGAAAGCAATTTCTGCTAGTAACTGATACACCTCAGCGTTCTGAAGACTTTTTGCACCAGCATTTCTCAATCTTTTTCAACCAGATTATCAGTAAAATGACAAAAATAATTCTACAAATTACTAACTTATACGAGATCAATTTATATATTATTAACATTTTGGACTTGTTGTATTGTATCATTATAACAAAATAAATCTAAAAGCATGTTTTTAATTATTATAGAAACAGTTATAAAATTGTAAATGCACTATTACATATTGAATGGATGTAACATTTATTAATCAAACTAGCAGAGTTTCCAGTGGTACCCAATCTACTTAGCCAAGAACTGTTTTTATTCACGCAATGAGGAACATGTATACTAAGTTTCATAAAATTCACACCGTCCATTTCTAAAATTAAAGCAAACCTTGAGTCCCCTGCACCCTGCCAAGAAAGGGATGGATTGAAGTTGATTTACTTCTTCACTATTTTTGTTACTCTTAAAAGATTCATGTCTACCAAGCTTCATTAATTTGGTATCAGCCGTACCCAGTACCAAACTAAGCAGTAATTTGGCCACACAGTTCTAAGAATGGGGTGGGTTAGATGCTTTGATACAGACTCAGTTTTCATTTTAGTCCAGGCTACATTTCATCCTAATTACAATATCTGCTAAACTTGCCACTTGAAAATTGAAACATGTAAATACCACAAACATGAAAATGTATCCGGAATGTACCTGTTTATTACAGAATCACACAGAAAATACAGATTTTGAATGGATTTTGAAAGCTTGGAGGTCAAAGTTAAAATTTAAAATGTTTCTTAAGACCTTAAGATTGAGTTTTCACAGTATCAAACATTAGGTATGTGTCAATATGCTGCTTCATCTACAACTGGAGCAAATTTTCTCATTAAATTACTTCATTTGGTGCTGGAACTCAAAATTAAAATCTATTCCATACCTGGATAGTTGAATATCAAGTATTCAGAATTATATATCAGTTATTCAGAACTAAGCGAGATATGAAAAAAATTAATTCTTCACTTTCGATTTTTCTGATGGAGTTACAAATTATGGCACCACAATTATTATAGAAGTGTCATTACTGCATTACCAAACAATGCAATAAATTATAAAATGAATAAAAGCTAGATTATGTTAGAAACTGGCATTTGATTCAATTGGGATGGAGTGCATGCCCCTGTATCAATTTCTTTACACCCTCTTTTTCCCCCTTGCCGCCTACTTTTTCTCTCATTCAGTTTATGTAGATCAGATTTCACTTTTCTGTATCTCAAATTGTTGACATTGACATTACTCTCACAGATCTTAAGAACATATTCCAATTTTCTTCACCAGGAGATCAAATTCCACATCGATTTACTACTATAACGTTAATCATCCAATCAGAAACGTATAAACTTTTATGAAAAATAATTCAACGATTAGTGCATCATTTATGCCATCAAGGGCAAAAAAGTTCTTGCAAAAATGTAAATATCAGGGATTCTACAATAACTGAGGTGCTTCAATTTCATCATGGACTCTTATGTAACTCCACAAGACAAATCGAAATTTAAGAATATTTTTTGTGATATCTTGCTTACACTTCTCGATCAATTGTATATCACAGCTGAAATTGTTAGTTTGAAATGTGCCTGGACATGAAATTTTTTTGCAAAAGCCAAATTAGATTATTGATTCTTATCTAACTTGAATGTTGTGATATCTCACTTAGGTCTTGAGATAGTGTATCCCTAAATTGAGGTAGTTAGTTTGATATACAACCTGGATGAGAATTTTTTTTGACAAAGTCACGGGGAACTATATGTTGGATATGCACAATGGGTGTTATATTTTATTCCTAGGAATTGTGGTTAGGTTGAAATGTGGCCTGGACCAGAAGAAAATTATCGCCAAAACTATAAATAATTTTCGACATTCGATTGCTTGTGAACTAAGTGAGGTATGAAACAATTTTATTGGTTACTTTTGATTTGTCTCATTGTATTACAAACTGTGACACCACAGTCATTGTAGAAACTACATTACTAAGCAATGCAATAAATTATATAAAATGAATAAAAGCTGGATATCTCATACACTCACATGTGTAGTGTAGAATGTAATACTAGAAAATGCTCATTTGTCTTAAACTGTTTTTATTTCCAACACAAACGGCTTAACACGAAGTTCAATTGATGTCAAAAACCAATATACCCATCAGTTACTGTGAACTGAATGAATCTACTTTCAGTTCCAAATGCCAGATATTTTAGCTTCGCGGATTCAGGCTTTTGTGCAAATATCAAAAATTAATTACTGAAAAAACATAATAGATAATTTAAAGAATGAAAGCTATATTAGATCATCATTTACAGTACTATCATAAAAACTACTTCAGAATACCAGTGGACACTTTGGTGTTAAAAACCATAATTTAAACATTGGTTAATGTGAACATTGAATTCAAACTTAAAATGAAAGGGAAGTTATAGCATTAGTTTTACCACCAACCTCCCTATTCATCATATTCACGAAATTTTTGCAAGAGTCTTCTAGTATTAAGTTATTGTTAACTTATGTTCTGCTATATTTTTTTAATGTAATGCCTGTGGAACCTCCCATCATATCTTTGAGTACCACAGGTGGTCCGCGGACCATCATTTGAGAATAAGTTCATTTAGTTCTGACTAGTGATAATCCTTTTCTCCCTATCCTGTTGTTAAGAGTGATTACTTGTTAATTCAGAAATTTCTCTTTTTACAGTGTCGAGAGTGTGGCGAGTTGCCAATCCAGGGAACACGTTGGCACTGCTCTATGTGTCCTATGGACTTGTGCTCAGACTGCGTAGCAGCGCCATTATTGGATCCAAACATTCCTACCAGACATCCTTCAAGCCATCGTCTCTCACCCATTAGGTTATCTGTACCTTCAGTGTTTGGTCCAGATGACCCCTTCAGCTCAGAAGCTATGCATTACTACCATGATCCTAACTTTCAGTGAACTCCAGATTTTTTTCATAAAGTTTGACCTCATTGATCTCAGAAATTGTTATAGGCCCAAGAAATCTTGTTGATGACTTACATGGTAATACTTTGGTAAGGCATGTAAGAAGTGTATAGCAAGCATACGATACATGTTCCAGTTATCTTGTTTTATTTCTTCCTGCTATTTGTATGATTATGCCTAGCAATGCAAAATTCAGATTAATTTATTTCAGTAAGCACTTACATATCAGACAGTACAATGTTACTATGCACAACATGTTGCTTTATTTTATTTGGTTCAAGTGAGTATAATAAATTTATATAATAAATAAATAAGTAACAGTAATAACTGACATGCTGTATTGTAGCATCAACCCTAAAAAGTTCAATCGTTATTTTAACTTTTGCATATGATAAGTTATATTTATTGACTAGTTCAGTCTATTTAATTATTCCTAAAAACATTAAAATTTCAACTTTGTTAGGAAACAAATATCATAACTGAAGTATTTTTATTTACTTACTAGCTTCACCTGGCATGTGTTGCAATGCCTCTTATCCTTTCTTAAGTGGATACGCATATGTAGGCACATGAAAATGTACAAAATAAATGAAAGACAATGATTTTTATGCATTAAATTAAAATTGAAAAAGTTTGTTCTAGTGCTTTGGGATATACAATATTTTTGGTCTTTCGTCTTCTGCAAATACAAAATACCCAGAATTGTTGGTTGGTTGTTTTATCCCTTTTAATCGGATTGTAGTAAGTATTCTCCATCATCGTCCACTTCAGCAGGTTCCCTACCAACACAAAAATATATATATATATATAACTAAGGAAGGATAGGAAAATACGACCCAACATTTACCACAGAAGAAGGCGGCTCGATTCTCCAGAGAGCCTTCGGCGTGTACATGTTGTGCCCTGCCTGGTGTCTAGCATCTGGAAAGAATAAGGCTAACCACCAAAATATTGTGTTTCGTGTGTTCGTCTCTTTTATGTTCATCATTCCAACTGCCTTCTTCTGTGGCAAGTGTTGGATCATATTTCCCTATCCTTCCTTAGTTTTATTGACTTAAAGCATTTTCCTCCTTATTGTTTATATAAATATATATTTCTGTAAGGCAGTCTCCAACATCACCCATCTCCCATAATGTTCACCTGTTGATAAAGGGCTCATCCCATATATATGTATAGTAAACAATGAAATCAGAGGCACTAAGTAGCAAAAAGGAATTAAATTAGGATGGGGAAATGAGCCACCACTTACCTTTAGATGATGCATGTGGGGTGCGAACACACAGAAAAGACAAAAATACAACCGATAAAGAAATTTTTGGGACAAGGCCTTTATCAACAGGAGAACATTATGGGAGGTGGGTAAAAGTTGTTTGTATAAATTAGTCTTAAGATGGGTGAAAGGAAAAGCTGGAGCAGTTTAGTCAACTAAATACAAACATCATTTACCACTTATTTTAAACCATATGCCTGCAAAGCTCCTTCTGAATAGTTCCAAATGTAACTTTTGCTTAAGCAAAAGTGGTGACTTTTTCTAAGCCAAATGTAGACCGTATTTTTTCTTTGTTTAAAGTATGCAAAGTTACATCGAAATCAGGTACGGGTTTGTATAGATAACACTAGCTGGTGCCCACGACTTCGTGTTAGTAAAGAATTTTGATTGATAGCCACTGACATACAACCACCTTAGTGCATGATAGGAAACTTGAGGCTAATACTACAAATAAACGCAAGTGATCTGCACAGGGTATTTATGGCGCAAAGTTAAATTAAGGGACACACATGTCATTGGTCGAAATATGAAAAGGACCTCGATCGACTACTTTCAAAGTTCATATTTCCCACACCTCCATAGCTAATGACATGCAAGCATGATAGTACACAATGGGAGATTCCAGGCTATTCCTACACACAAACACCTGTGATCTGTGCTATGTAGTTTTGTTTGCAAAGTGAAATATAAGGACACGCATAGGTTAACTTTGTAGGATTTCACTAAGCACGATAGAATAGTGAAAGTGAGAGGTGGGGGGAATAGTATTGATAGAAACATGAGTTATAGTATAGAGATTGATCTGAGAAATGTAGTGAAAGGGGGGTCAGCATACCGGGGTTTGACTCGTGCAGGTCCTAAGTTGCCATGATCAGTCACAGTTGAACAATGCTATGAGGTGGGTAGACTGGAAATGGAGGTGCTACTAGAGAAAGGCACTTTTTGCGAGTTGTGCCTACACATAAATATAAGGGGCAAGGGGGTACTTTCTAATTGTTAGATAGAGCAGTAAGGGAACTCATTTCCAGTGATAATGGGGTCGGGACTGTGCCTTTTTTAGGTTAAGGGCTGCTGGTGAAGGGATAGAGATAGATAATCAATGGGACACTGATGGTAGTAGATCCATGATGGGAAAACTCATAGATGCTACAGAAATAGATGAAGCTACTGAAACAATACCAGGGTGGGGGGAGGGGCAGAACTGGCAAGGAGAACGTTAATGCTGAAAATATCACAATGGTAGTAACAAGAGTGTTACTGGTGAACTGTAGAAGTATAATGAACAAAGTAATAGAATTTGCAAATTTAATAGAGAGACACAGACCACAAATAATTATAGGGGTAGGGTTTTTGTTAAAAGAAAAAGTAAAAGACAATGAGGTTTATCCCGATGGTTACAGAGTATACCGCAGAGATAGAGGAGCAATTGTTAGAGGTGTTTTCAGACTGGTTAGCAAAGACTACTACATTTCACTGATGTTTATAGATCATGAACATGAGTTACTTGTGGAAGATTTCTGTGAAAATAAAAAATCGTGGTGTTGGCTGCTTACCGTAGTGGAAGAATGAATGTATTTGCCTAAGGTAAGTTAAACACAAAACCAATTTTCTTTTAAAGTTATATATTGATTAACTAATAGCTTGATACTGAACTGAATAAACTAATTAAACAAAAACTATAAAATGGTTTCTATTTAGTAAAACCAAAATTCAATTCTCGCAAAAATATTAAAAAATTGAATAAAGAATTGAAACACTAATCTCGGTAACAATTCTCTGCTGGAAAGTTTTCCACATAGACAAATTTGCTGGTGCATGCTGATCTAATCTGATCTGACTGTTCCACATTCACACTTGCAGTCTGATCAGATCATGTCAGTTGACCATTGTTGTTTGGAGGCAGTGAGATCTTCAAGTTGACCAGACATGGATAGAGCTCTCATTAGATTACATGTATAGTGATTTTGATCTTTGCTCTGACCTGACTTGATGTTTAATGTGAACCAGCCTTAATGGATTTGCTGTGTCATGCGAGTTGAAATATGTGTGAAGAACGGTAATAGAATATAGAGACTTTTTTGTGTATTTTAATATTACAAGGTTTTTTATTATTTTGTCAACATATTAATATTGATGGTATTTCAAGCAGTTGTGGGTTATCTTAGCTGTACTTATACAAATGTGATTGCAGCAGAGACCTGCGGCTTTGTTGTTTCATCAGCTTAGGTTACAAAATTTTGTACAAAATTCCACTTCATGTAATCCACTTAACACTTTAAAATTATTAGACTAAACAAATGCTACTGGAATCAGAATGAAACAGCTGTATACTTAAAATTACTTTGTCACTTGAAAAATGTTCAACACACTTATGCGCTTAGTGATTACAATATTAGTTGATGTACATCCTAAGTGATTTTAGCAGACACAATTTGATATTTGAAAAGGATGCATGCTAGGTTAGTCTAGATCAGGGGTCTCCAAACTACGGCCCGCGGGCCACATCCGGCCCGCGGACAGATTTTGTCCGGCCCGCGGAGAGCTAGGCGAATTGTAGACCTTTTTTTTTTTTTTTTTTTTAGCTCTACTGTCATTTACGGACGCCCCCTAGCAAATTAAGTTTAGTTTACTGAAGTTTTCTCATTTTTCTCATTTTATGTTGGTTTTGGCCCTCGGAACTTACTGGAGTAATCAGTATGGCCCTAAGGCTGAAAAGTTTGGAGACCCCTGGTCTAGATTAATGGTAGATTGTATTATTCCCGGAATATAACCATATAGTTTAGAGACCAATCAACTGAACTTTGACTATTAACGTAAGCCAAAGTGTTCCATCCCAGATAGCAATTTGCACTATAAATTACCTTAATGTTTTTCCAAAGCCTGTGAACCAGCCAACTCTCAAACTAGCCAAAGTCACGAATTAGAAGTTAAGCCTACTTGCAGTTTTCACTACATGACTAGCAGTGAATGAGAAATTAATGAATTAGGATTGAGTTGCCACTGACTGATGAATGAGCACTGATAGAGACTGAGAGCTCATTTACGGTGCCTTTTACGGTTTCTGTTAACACGACTACCTTAGTTTGCAAATGAGAGAAGCAATGGAATACCAAGGTCGTTTGAACTGTCCCGTGAAAGTGACCGTAGAACACAATAAGGAATATGCATGTAATTCAAGTATAGGTCTAGTAATTTTATTTGAAAGCTTTATTACTGTAGAATTATAATGATGACATTATTTTTCTATTTATTCGCTTTTTATTTATTGATTGTTTTCATGATGACAACATATTTTGCATCAGACCCAGATTTTACGATCACTGAGGTCAGAGAAGTGAAATTTTCAAGTTAGTTGAGTGATAGATATTTGAATTATTGAAGATTTTACTCTTTCGGTACATTAGTTACTTGTTAGATAAACCTAATGTCAATCAGTGTAAAAATTGGAATACTGAGAAAGAAATTGTTTACAATGGAAATATGCATCTAATTCAAACATAGCTCTAGAGTATTAGCATATATTCATCATTTCTACACGTGTATATTTTGAATAAAATATGTAACATCAAGCAGATATTTTTTTCCATACAATCAATATTTTTAATTCAGTAGTGTTGGTGTGTAGGTTGAAAATAAAATAGTGTGTATGCAAAAATGAAGCTCAATGAGGATATCAAACGCTTTTAAATGTTGTAAAATGCTTTTTTCAGTTCGAGTTTACTAACACCTCCTCACCAAATTTCAATGGCTATGGGCAAGGCTTAGTACCAAATCATAATTAATATACACAGTCCACTCACATTAATGTGACCACCATCTACTTTCAACGTTAACATGAAATAACCAATCACAGAAGGCAGGTGGCAACACATTACAGTGGAGTGTATATAAAGGATGTCCTAGGGCATCGGAAAGCATTTCAGTCGTTGGTGTAATGCAGAAATGTAGCGATTTATCCGACGTCCAAAAGGGCATGATTATTGGCTTTCGGGCCAAGGGTGGAAGAATTTAGGAAACGGCTAATTTTGTGAACTGTTCACGTGCCGCCGTGGTGAAAGTATACTGTGCATGGCAAAATTGCGCTATTGAAAATCAGCGACGTGGAACATGTGGTGCACCACGGGCTATAGATGACAGAGGCAAATGAAGGCTACGGAGATGTGTTTGGGCAAATAGATGTGCAACTGTTGAGCAACTGACTGCCCATATGAACCAAGGGGCTACCAAGAGTATATCCTCAACAACGATACAGCGAAAGTTGCTTCTCATGGGCCTCCGCAGCAGACGCCTGGTTAATGTACCTATGCTGACTGCTGTTCATCAGCGATGAAGGCTGGAATTTGCACGCCAGTACCACAACTGGACGTCCACAGAGTGGCGACAGGTGACTTTTTCCGATGAATCACATTTTATGCTCTATCGGACAGATGGACGTTGGCGCATATGGCGCGAAACGTCTGAAAGCAAACACCCTGCAACAATTGCCGGAAGGATCCAGGGTGGAGGAGGGAGCATGGTTTGGGAAATGTTTTCCTGGTATTCACTGGGTGAACTCATCATTGTGAAAGGCACGATGGATCAGCACAATTACGTATTTGTCCTTGCGGAACATGTCCACCCCTACATGCGAATAATTTTTCCTCAGAATGATGGCATCTACCAGCAGGACAATGCGAGGTGTCATAAAGCTCGCAGTGTATGTGAGTGGTTCGAAGAGCACCTGGATGAGTTTACCTTACTCCCCTGGCCAGCAAATTCACCGGATTTAAACCCAATCGAGAATGTGTGGGACCACCTCGATCGGGTTGTCCGCGCCATAGATCCTCAACCGCGTAATCTAGCGCAGTGGACACGGCACTGGAGTCGGCATGGCTCAACATCCCAGTGAACACTTTCAGAAACCTAAATGACTCTCTTCCTGCACGCCTCGCAGCGATGCGCTTTGCCAAAGGTGGTTATTCTGGTTTTTGAGAGTTGGTCACATTAATGTGACTGGACTGTAGTTTCCCACTGTACTGGAGAACAGTTGGTTTAAGATAAATCTCTGTAAAGTTAGCCCATTCAATAGAAAGTCTATGTGCAGGAAGTTTGGCATGTACCATATTACTGAAACGGCTTTGTGTATAGGAACCTTCGTAAACAGTGATACCACATTAAAAATCACAATGAGACCCGTCTTCTTTAGCTTAAAGCCATAAAAAATTTATATAAAGTGATCTGAGTTCTTCAAAGCTGATCTGATATCTTCCGTAAGATCTTTCATTATACAGGCAACATACTGTGCTAGTGGATGTGCAGGTGAGTTGACTGCGCGCGCAATTGGATTTATGGGAACATCACTTTTATGCACCTTGGACAATCCATAGAATCGGGGTATGGTGGAGTTGCCTCTTGTCAGGTGTTTCTAGGCCTACTCCTCAATCGCTTTGATGCTTTTAACTCTGCATTGGGTTGTTGCTCAACGGTGCATATAAGTTTTCTCTGCCAACAAGTTCGTAATTTTAGTGTGGTAGTCTTGCGCTTGGATCACTGTGGTCACACTACCTTTGTCAACTTGGAGAGCCAAAGTATCATCGCGTTTTCTGAATACCCGCAAAGCCGATCTTTCTTCCATTGATAGTTTGTCGCGTGGATATTTTGCGTGGGCTAGAAAGCGAGCTGTCTCTTGCTGAATGTTTTTTGCTTGATCGTTTTCCAACCACACAATAGAACTCTGAACACCAGATACGAAAGCTACGGGTGGCAGATGTGTGAGTACGTGGGTAATATAGGCGTGTTGTTTATTTTACAATATGAGCTTTCACTTGCCATTCTACAGCCATCACCGAGCAAGGAAAAAAAAAAAAATTGTAATACGAGGCTACTGTAGGGAGGAGAACAGTGTTAGCCTCGTCTAGTGAAGGAGGCAGCGGATATCTATATAAATAAAAATGAATGTTTGTCATCTATGCGCCCCTTAAATCCGATTACGATGAAACTTTGGTGAATTGTTAAGTGCGCATCTGTGAAGGTGCCTGACAAAAACAAAAAAATAAAAAAAAGACCACCCTCGCTTATACTTTACACCCCTTAATTCACACAAACGCAGAGACTTCATCTGATTTAGATGGAAATTTGCACGCGTATCTTTTAAAAGAAATAGAAAAGTACTACCTACTTATGGTTTCTGAAAACGCAATCCCTCTTCCCCTTTACATCCCCTTAATTTTTGCCAATGTTCTTTAAATGTAGCTACAGGTTTTACCCGAATTTGAAGGAACTTTGTAGATGTATACTTTAAAACAAACAGAAAAATACCGTCTACATTTGATTTGCAATGACCTCTATCCCCTTTTACTCCCTCCCCTCTTAAATTCCAGTAATCTTTATGGAAACCTACAGTTTTTATCCAATTACTATGGAACTTCACATACGTATACTTTAAAACAAGAAGAAAAATACTCTTTTGCTTATGGTTTTATGCCTCGTCGACGTCGAGGTCATTAGAGGCGGGAAAGGATTAGGGGCAAGGAACAGGAATGAATTCTGCCATGGCCTTTTGAAGGAAGCATCCCGGCATTCACCTGGAGTGATTTGGGGAAACCATGGAAAACCCAAATCTGGATGCCCGGACGGGGATTCGAGTCTACCGAATGCGAGGCCAGAATATTAACCGTTCACCCAGAGAAAAATACTGACTACATTTTGTTTACGAAACCCAACCCCTCTACCCCTTTCCACCCTTTTCATTTTTATCAATGTTTTTTATACAACGCTAGAATCGATACCGTTTGATTGATCATCTTGAAAGCTGGCAGATATATGTATTTTTCGTGGAGGTCTCTGGCCAAATAAAAAATCCAAAAGCCACACCCTCTCCACTTTTACACCCCTATTTTTTTTAATATAAACCCACATTTTTATCCGATTTCGATGGATCTTTGCACACGAATACTAAGAGAAAAATACTGTACACATTAGTTTTACGAAAACCCAATCCCTTCCCCGTTTCCACCCCCCTTAATTATTGTCAATGTTATTTATACAGAGCTACAGTTTCTATCCGATTTTGAAGGAAGTTTGCACATGTATACTTTAAAACAAACACTCTCCACCATTAAAAAAATTACATTAGGGACCATTTAGTATTTTTGCAAATATCTCAGAAACGGTTGGGAAATCGACCAAAATGGATAGTTATATTCTGAGAGCCCATGATATTTCCTGTCAAACAAATTGCATCTTATATATCAGACTGAGCAAAAGCGAAGCATGACCGGGTTTAGTTAATTTTAAGTAAAACCAACGAGGACAGCGGTCTGTTACGCTTGGCGCTCTTTGCTACACAAAGAAACAAACATTGTATCTCTGGTGGAAGCCGAAAGCTCGGATTGTAAAATAAACAACGCGAATTACCCCGTAAAACCAGTAATCATTAATCAAAACGGTCGCGGAAGCCTAAAAAATCATTTGGCACACTTCTGCGCGGAGAATATATGTTACGCAGGTAGTAACTTCTCGAAACTACAAGGGAAAAAAAAGCGAGTAAACTTAGCCAACTTACCTTCTTACTGCGGTGGAGGAATGAAAAGGTCTTACTATCATTTTTAAAGCTCCTACACCATATTCGAACTAAAAAAGGAGTACACATTTTAAGCAAGATGCGTTTTATGCTTCTGCGTGAAAGGATACAGCAGACGCGAGTTGAGCTGGCTCACTTAGAAGGTAATTGGTAAATAAGATCCAGCAAGAGACTGCTCACATTATAGCTTATGAAAAACTTCCACGCAACAATTAGTCGAGGGACGAATGATCAGCTTTGCGGATATTACGGCAACGCGATGATATTGTGCTTTTACCAGCTGACAAAGACAGCGCAATTATAGTGATCAAAGCGCATGACTACCACACAAAAATTCCGAACTTGCTGGTAGAGAATAATTGTGCACAGTTAAGCAACAACCCAACGCTGGTGATTAGAACATAGGTGGGCTACTCGAGTTAACGCATCCAAAGGGATTGAGCAGGAGGCCGAGAAAATCCCGAAAAGAAGCAATTGCACGATGCCTAGATTCAATGGATTGCCCAAGGTGCATGAAAGAGATGTTTCCTAAATCCGATTCTGAGCGCGGTCAACTCACCAACACGTCCACTAGCACGGTATGTTGCCAATGAACTGAAAGATTTTATGGGAGATATCAGATCAGCTGTGAAGAGCTCGGCTTACTTTATACAAATTATTGATGACTTGAAGCTAGAGAAGACGAATGTCGTGGTGAGTTTTGATGTAGTATCGATGTTTACTAAGGTGCCGGTAGATGAAGCCGTTTCGGCAATACGTGCCTGCTCCTGTACGCTACCGGAAGGATAATTAATGCAAAATAGTGGGAAGGAAGAAACGGAGCGTTCTTTAATTAAAAATGAGTTCTTTATTTATAATCTTAGTTTTAGGATGTGGTAACACGTTGAAACGAAACAAAAAAATAATAGTACAAAAATGTATGTATTTAAGGCAATAAATATCTAAATTAAAAAAATCTCTTTTCCCCTTTCATATATTTTTCATTTTCCTCTTCCAAAGACAAATATGCTTTATTCTTTCGTAAAACAAAAGTTGGCGACCCTAGCCGAGCGGTAAGAGCGGACAGGATAAGTTTCTTCCGGAGGCGTGGATGTGAGACGAGCGTAGAAGTCGACCATACTGTATCAAACATCTGGCTTCATCTTACGACGTCCGCGTTGATGTGGTACGTTGAAAATCTTTGGCAGAGAGACCCCACTGTTGCTGCCCAGAGGGTTAATGTGGTTTCTTCCTCTTACTATTACCATGGAGGAAGGAAATGACTATTACCGCTGCGTGGAGAGGGAATACTCGCTATCCTTCTGTGAGAAGTCATTTTACCATCTTTCAGTAATCATTGGCACTTGGTACGCCTGCTGATCGGCAGGTCGTAGTCGTCTACCATTGCTTAGTTATTTCATGCTCCCTGTTCCTGCGTACTAACAGGTTTTTAGGCAGGTGATCCGCCGGGGTTTACGATAGCTTAATTTCTGTACATTTTTAAGTATTTGATAGAAGGTCAACTAAGATTCACAACTACAAACCAATATATTTGTTACATTTATATTTAAACGTTGAATACACGCTATTTATTATATTTTCAAAGAAAGTCTTCTGCTATTAGCATGTCGATCAGGAATAATAGCTTTGAAATAACATCTTTACGAAATACTTCGGGGACATTTAATAGTAAGTCAGTTACGATAGCATAAGCTCTTCTTTTGAAGTTTGCACATTTATAGCAATGCAGAGTTAAAACCCAGCATCTCGGTTCAATTCAAGGTTTGGCTGTCTGAAAAGTTCTGGGTCCCTACTAAAAAAGATCAAGCTGTCGACAAATAAGAAAACATGAAATTTCACTAAACTTTCGTATCATCACTCTCCACAGGCAAATATAAGTTTATGATTACATTATGTAAATTTAATCAACATTTCAAAAGAGAATAACTTATAGAATAATATTTGATGAAGATTGATAGCTTTTACATATAGATTACCACAAGAAATCGTAAGCAGACAGCGATACAAACGTTCATTTCGTAGAATTCACGTACACACTTTGACAATAAATTTATCCGCCGCTGAAAAATTCTATCACTCTTATTTTGCACAATCTAACATCGATGTCATCCCAGGAAACAGTAATGCAATACTGGCAAGCCAGCCGTTACTGTTTCTTAGGATGACATTGACGTCAGCGGCGGCCAAATTTGTTGTCAAAGTGTGTACCTTTAACGGCCTCATAAAGCTTGCGAGCAAAAATTTGCTATATAAAAATTTTTCTGTGTTTGTTCTAAATAAACGCCACTATTCGCTACTAGATGGCCCCATGTGTACTTTAATCTTTGAGCTTCTGTAGGATGCTTAGATAATTTCACTAAATGATAATGTAACTTTTCACTCTAACAAAGGCTTATAGAGATCAAAAATGAAGACAATAACGCCGAAAAATTAGAAATTGCGCTATTGCCATTGACACAATTTTTTCATCAGTCGCTTAACAGGAGGAGGTCGTAAGTGAGATGTTGGCTAGCCGCTCCGTTCCACTCACAGCGTTCCTTTTATTTTTTCCGCTAGCCGTCTCCCGAAACTTGGATCAGTGCTGGGAGTTGTGGTCAGCATACGAAAGTGCGACAAGGTCATTCGCCCTTAGCTAACGCGGCCTTCACCAAGGTCGAACCTATCTCACAATACTAAAACACTGCGAATTCGTAGTAACTGTGGCTGGCTGTTGGCTAGAGGAGGGAGGATCCATCTAAATGCCTTCCGAATCACAATGTTAAAACGGTCTTGAGCTAACCTCAAGCAGCTTATGCACAGAAATAGCATAACGATAATAGAAATTCATATGCGCTCTCTCCAGAAATAAAATTTAGAGCAATTAACGTACAAAATATTGTTACTGTACAAAATATTGTTTGTCTTTAACGTAAGCATTGTGAAGTGTGTTTTGCCTTTGGTTGGACGATCGCTGGTTGTGTGTGTTGAGAGCTTCTCACGAAACTGCGATTTTTCATCACCAGCTAAGTTTTTGTAGACTAAATTACTTTAAAATCTTTAAACTGTCGACTAAATTCTTAGGATTATTTTTAGCGAGAAGAATTATTTAAAATTGCCTCCATAAACAATAACTTTAAATTAGCGTCATTGTTGTTAGAGCACCACTTCTATTTATTACTAGTTTTTATTGATTTATGTGTTGCTAAAAGCTTGGTAGAGCGTTCTGGTAGCTCAGTGGCTAAGGCGCTTGCTTTCAAAACATTCGCTACTCCGGTCCCGGGTTCGAATCACGAATCCCGGCAGGCGCAGGAATTTTGAGAGTTGTGTTTGATCATATGAGCTATGCCAGGACGCTCCGTGGTTCGGATCCCACGTTAAACTGTAGGTCCCAGAGGAAAGGAACTGGCCGTCCTACCTCTGACACAATGGCTTAGTATGCCTCCTTGGGGAGGATCCAACCAACCTTCGTGTTGTGAAGTTAAATCTTTTAATTACTTTAATTAGAATACTGTATCATAGGTAAACATTGCGGTATAAGTTATTTAACGGTTCTAATTTCTTATATACGGTATATAATCAGGGACGGCCCTAGGCCGGTGCAACCACACCGGGCGCCGAAAATGCAGAGATAGATCGTCTGCACAAAATATGAAAAAGAAATTCTATAATAATCCAGCTTGCTGTTCACATATTATTTCAACACACTAATTATCCAGAAGAGTTTATAAACGAGAGAGTTTCAGCTTATTGCATAGTCATATGTCGTCATAGACTCGAATCAAGAAAATAACTATTAGTCTCATGATTAGCTCCCTCTGCCATGCTGCGCCTCCCTCCTGTTTCCTGCCTTTTCGGCTGTAGTCTTTGAGTTACTCGCAAGAGCGTGCATGTGCATGGGGTGATATTCTACCCTGTTAGATCTTAGGCGATTGTAATTAACGTTGGTATCGTAAATATTTACAAAACATAATGTGTCTTTTACAGACATGTCGCTACTTTTTTTTAAAAAAAAAAAAAAAAAAAAAAAAAAAAAAAAAAAAAAAAAAAAAAAAAAAACAACAACTATCTGGCGCACAATAATGAAAAGAAACCAAGGCGAAAATGAGAAGGCTTCAAAATTACTTGCAAATTTTTTAGAGTTGAGAAGTCATCTGTATCGTTGTACCCAGACTAGATCAACATGCGACAGAAGAAAACTTATTTAATAGAAGTTCTTCAGACGAGGCTCACGATGATAAAAAGTAGTATGTTCGAGAAGGTTTAACTATGGTTGGAACGTCTTCAGCAGTTCATAGTGTTACAGAAGGGGGTATACTTCATATACCACCACTGTCGCCTTTTATAAGTACAAATTATGATGATATTCAGAATGGTCGCTCATTGACTTTGAAGCCAGAGATGAAATAATTACCCGAGCAACGAAAAAATCATGAACGTCATTTTTCAAATACCTATTATCAAAGAGTAATACCAAATGGTGAAACTTAAAAAAGAAGACTACTCTAAATTTCGAGACAAAGTATATTGATTTTACTGTTGTATATTCAGTGTAGGGTCTCACTAGTATTTGGGAAAAGGAGGATTTGATGACAGGATCTTCTTATCCGAGAATCTCAAAACTCACGAAACATCCTCCAATTATCAGCGCAGCTCAGTTGGTTAGAAACATTGATTCGATTAAAAAACTTTAGTGTAATAGACAAGCATTTGTAAATACAGATAGAAGATGAAAAATCACGGTGGATTGCTATTCTCGAATGAATGATGTCCAACATTCTTTTCAACACGCAATAATTTCTTCGAATAGTGGTAACTTCCTGGGAATATTGTAACTGCTTGCAAGATATGAACCTCTAATGATGAAACATCTCCGCCTTATTGCTAATAAGTAGACTATTGTCTATTATTTTTGCAAATGCATTCAAAACGAATGAAGTTCGTAATAAAAATTTTACTATGGTTAAGTCCCCTAATACTGTTCCATTATATTGAATTCACCTGAGGCTGTCAGTCACGTCGAACAAATATCTTTAATATTGCTTTTGTTAATACTATTGAAGACCAAGTCCAAGTGTGTGAGTGTTTCGTTGCTTGGAAGACGGTAAGTGACACTTCAGGACCTGGGAGCTGGACCCACTCGCCTGTTTGTGGATGATACTTTGCGAAAGTTCGAATTGGATATAAACGATTGTCGAGGTCAAAGATATGACAATGGGTCTACTACGATAGGAGGAAACAAAGGTGTCCAAAGCAGAAATCTGAACCAATACCTTCGATCATTTTTTAATCCATGCAGCTGTCATTATATTTGGTAATAGCAGGTGCCGCCAAAACATCAGTTAATTCATTTTCCTTTCCTGGATTTATTTAAATTTCTATTCTCTCGATCAACAGAGCGATGGCAAGTGGTATCTGAGCACTTACCAGGACTATCACCAAAAAAAATTGCGAAACTCGTTTACAGAATTGAGTTTCTTGCCTCGCTGCAGTTTGTTATCACTACTCTTCAGTTGACGCCCATCTAGAAACAAATTAATCACTTGCAGCAACAGAGGCCAGAGGCCTTGTCTCTGAACCAGATCATGGAGCAATTTGAATTCATAGTTACAGTGGTGAGTGACTTGGTGTAATACATTGTTTCAAGTAAAGATTGTAAACAAGGCTACGCAGACTGAAAGTGGATTTATGGAACGATTCACAATTGCTGGAAAATAGCTCGGAATTTGAGAAAGATTAGCGGGGTTGTTCGTCTGCTCTGATAACAGCTAAAAAAAATTGCTTTTCGGACTGGGACATATCCTTTTATTAAGCCAGTCATATCTCGAAGAAAGAAGAGATTTAATTTTATTTATTTAATTTATTTGCGATGGCGCACACGCTCCGATGGCAATTTCCCTACACACCCATTTTTCCCCTTTCCTGTACCCACCTACCTACCTCTATATATTTAAACTTTAAATTGTTTCAACGTTTTTGGTAAATTATTCACCAATTCTCTTGGTAACTAATTCCGATCCCTGACTCTTTTAACTACGAAAGAAAATCTTTCCACGCCCTTATGCCTGAAATCGGGTGCCAGCTTGTGGTTGTGGTCATCTTTTCCCTTCCATGCATTACTTTTAATTCTTGCACCAATATCTTTCCACGCTTCATCACCAATATACGCCTTGTACATTCCCATGACTCTCTTTACCCTCTGCCTTTCTTTCAATGAATCCCATTCCAGATGAATTTTTTTAGTACGAAGCCGTAGATGAGTAGAGCTGTAAAAGTAACGAGAAATTCTGTATTCGTATGTATTTGTTACTAAACCAATCAGTGTACCGTTACTTTCGAATCGTTACTTTTGATACAATCGAACACTAGCATGATGCTTCGCATCGAGTTGCGTCGTGTACGGGATAACTTCGTTACTATCGTATCGTTTCGCGTTATTTTTGATACAATACAAACTAGCATGAAGCATCGCATTCGTATCGAGTCAGGTCGAATACTGGACGATTTCGTCCGTACTTGGTAAAGTTTAAGTAAATTGTTTATTTAGTAAAATAAATTTAGGTAAGTTGTTCGTTTGGATAAAACTTAAAGTTAAGCTATTAGCACATGGATTTTACAGAAAACCTCTGAATGTACACTTGATTTACTGTAATGAATATTAAATACGAAAGAAAAATCAAATTTCAAAACAAACACCTGTTTGCAAACAAACAAAAAAAGACATGAACTTTCACCTGAATGTGACATATCTAGTGACAATAACTAATGACGGTTATTATTTAAAGTAGCCTACTCAAAACCCTGCATAGAAGCCTGATATGATAATGGGACACGTATTTAATAAATATTATAATCTCATCAAAGTATTTCGTTTTTAAATATGAGGTTTCACCACTGTCTTCGTTTACAGTTTTCTTTTCTTTTTGTAAATTCTTCATCTTTTTGTGATAGATTTGTTAAAATAAATGTGGACATACCACCAAATTGGGCCTGCAGGCAGAGTGCTACTGACTCCCGCTATAATTGTTTCATTTTAAAAATATCAATATTCAAAACATTTAAATCAATTACAAAGGTACATGACAAACATACTATTAGATTCGTAATTATTGTTGCGTCGCGGTTACAACAAACATTCAACATCAAAGCCAGTACCGCATTGATCATCATATGGATCCTGCGGTAATAATACAATAACTAACACCAGGCAAAAGGAATAAAGTCATTGTACCTTGTTCTTTGAGTATGGAATTCTGCAACTACAAAAAAGCGCTGCTAGATTTGTTTCTGGAAATTATCGCAGAACGCAAAGAATAAAAGAGCTGGAATGGAATTCACTGAAAGACAGGAGAAGGGTGAAGAGGGACAAGGCGTATATTGATGTGACATGGAAAGATATTGGTGTAAGAATTAAAAGTAATGCATGGAAGGGAAAAGATGACCATGACCAGAAGCTGGCACAAAAGAGTGTAGGAAGATTATCTTTTTTAGGTAAGCGTGTCAGGGATTGGAATAAGTTACCAAGAGAAATTATGAATAATTTACCAAAAACGGTGAAACGTTAAAATTTGTAGAGAGCAAATGTAGGTGGATGGAGGAAAGGGGGAAGATGAGTGTGTAGGGAAATTGCCACCACAGCGTGCTCTCCATTGCAATTTAATTAAATATTATTAGAACATAACAAGTGCAGAGATGTATATCACAAACAATTAGACAACTCTTTTATATTGCAAATTACACTATAAAAAATTAGAAGGTATCAAAGCTTAAAATATATAAATGTTTGAAATCAATAAACCTAAATAATGAACGATCAACGAAAAAACAGTAACTTTCTCAAATTATCCATACAAATTTTCTATTTAAAAATTATGCTCTGTAAATTTTAATGTTAAACAAAATAAAAACTACAAAATTAGTCTCTACGTTGTCAAAATTAGTTACCTCGTTAAAAATATCAGAACTTAACAGTAAATAATATTAATTACATTAAAATAATGTTCGCACAATGTGTTTGTACACAAACATTTTTATTTGTAACGAAACGAGTTCAAATAAAAATTCTTACAAACAGGCGCAAGTGTATACCACGAACGATATTCAAACTTCATTCTTTCGTTCAGATTCAAAACATGTTTTTTAATTGCGATAGAGCACATGCACCTGTGGTAATTTCCCCACTCAACCGCGTTTCTGTTTAATGATTTTCTTTTTTTATTCTTAAAATTCATCGATTGCTATGTCACATTACTTCTGATACAATTGAACACTAGCATCGCATGAATGACTTGTTCATTTGGTAAAGTAAATTTAGGTAAATTGTTCGTACATTTGATTTACTGCATTGAATATCACATACTAATGTCACAATCGCACCACACTTAAATCAACTAATTTCAAAACAAACATCTGCTCATTCAATCTCTCGGCGAACCGTTCCAGCTCCCGCATGACGCCTGGATACGTCGTGTTCGTATCTATACGACAAGCGAGTAACGAAACATGCGAGTAATGAAACATGCGAGTAACGAAATGAATTTGTGAGTAACGATTCGGTACTTCGAGTCAGTATGCCTAGTTACTTTTACAGCTCTATAGATGAGATAGCCAGAAGAATTGTTTACAACGAACGTGTTTTATCCTATGATCGATACAATTGAGAATGCGTTGGTCACTCAATTTACACTACTATCTAAATTTAATGATACGGTGATACATTATAAAAACAATTCCTGAAATGTCCGAATTGGAATATCCTTTGCAGATTTATAAATAAGTTTAACTAATGGAGAAAAATGTCTTGTACCTGTTTGTAAATTGGTTAAGGAACTTATTAACTGAAACTATTGTTGATGGGGCTTGAATCAGCAGAACCAATATTATGAAACAAAATGGTTGGCAAGATATATTTACGAAAGTGTGGACAGCACTTCGAATCTTGCTAACCATACTGTCGCTAAAGGAGAATAAAGTTTCAGTAAATTGAAACTTGTCAAAACTTATTCACGGTAAACTCAGACTCAAGACAGACTGTCAAATCTGGAAATTTTATCTGTAGAAAATAATACTGGCCAAGGACAAAAGCGAGGAAGATGACAATCTAGGCCTTTTAGTTATCATTTTATTTCCTGATTTGGTTCTTTTAAATTTTTTTATTAAAAACTATGTGAATTTGACATATACGTGATATGATCATTGTGTACGCCAAAGTAGCATTATCGAACATATAGTGTTCCTTTTTACTGTTGTTGTTTCTCATTCATACCGCTGCTATCCTATACTAATATTTCTGAGGTTTGAGTTATTGTTAATATATAAGACTATCTTCTGTCCTCGAGTGGAATTCATAACACATTCATATATTTATTCGTAATCGAATCCCATGGGAACTACTTTTTCAATCGGGATAAAAGCAGGTAGCCAATACATTCAGTGGCGTCGGTACAAAAAATTTATTTTGGGCCCTCAGGCCAGATGGGCGACCTTTTTTTTTGCTTTGTGTTGCTGGTAGGGGCCCCCTGAGCTGAGGATGGGGGCCCTTGAGTTGTGCTTAGCGATCCCTGAGCAGTGAGGGCGTCTCAGGGGCCCCCTTAGACGACTATAGAGCTAAAAAAAATGGTTGCCAGTTTGCCATGAAGGCTCGTGGGCCCTCTCAACCGCGCTTTGGGGCTCCCAGAAGTATGCTTGGGGGCGCCCTGAGCCTAGGGGCCCCCGTGCACTGCACCGCCTAGCCCCATAGTAGCTACGCCCCTGAATACATTATTACAAATTTTATCCTAAGCCATTCAGCCTTTTCAACGTGAAACAGCAAGATAAAATTCAAGCAAACAAACTTTTACATTTATAATGTTAGTAAAATATAAAAAATGTATTTTATCTTAAGTCTCTCTATATGGAAATCTTAATCGGGAATAAGCGATTGCACATTTGGGGCGTCTCAATATGATATCACACCACCTGAAAAACTTGCTAGGGCCGCCCCTGTAGTAGTTTGTACTTCGATTGTTAAAATTACTGTATCATCCCATATCTTAGGCTCCGTTAAGTTTAAAATATAACAGTTTGTTATTTAATTAGTCCTGAAACAGAAATACAACAACTTTCTTATAATAAAAATAATTATTCTTAAATAACTTTGTTGTTGTTCAGATCTGTTCATAGAAGATCGATACTTTAGATTCCACTATCGATATTTAATTTTCCACAGCCAGTTAAGTTTATAAAAAAAGCGTATGTTAATTTGGCCTGTTCTGTTTGAAATATATTTTTTTTAAATCATTTTCTTATGGATTAAAACAATAATCACGTAATATTTTTTAAAAATATTTTTTCTGTAAATAATTGATTAGCACTAAATAGTATCGAAATTCAATCTTAAGGTTAAGTTTTATTTTATTTGCTTTTAAGTACTTTTCACCTAGTTATTACTTACAGTAAAGCGAATGATCGGTAAAAGTTCAATAAAAAAAATCAGTTAAGCGCAGAGTAAATTCTTTTTTTTTTAATTAGACTATCAATTAAATTTAAGATACATAGAATTTCGAAATTTAGTCCTTAAGGTTCGTTAAAAGGTACCAGTACCTATTATTTTGAAGAAATCATACCTGGAATTTGTGGCGTCTGTCGCAGACGTGTGGTGAATGGTTTGGATTGCAGTGGGTGTAAAAAGTGGTTCCACTGGGAATGTGGGGCAGTGGGAAAAAGAAAACTAAATGAGGCTCTTCAATGATATTGTCAGCTCTGTTTTAGGGATAGAAAACTTTCAGAGTAGGGTAGAAAAATTTCAGAGCAGGACGAAATGTTCAGGGAGATGGGTGAAACGATCAGGGAATTCCAGGAAAGAATCAGGATCAGCCTTTGAAGGCTCTGCCCGTGGAGGCTCAGAAAGTAGAGATGGTTGTTTTAGTTATTATTATTATTGTTATCGTATGCCAAGTACTGTACAACGAAAGACATGTCAATCAGACAACTAAATCTATAGATTCAAGCCATCTTCTGGCAGCTGGTCCAGCTTGATGCAGTGTGAGAAGGCCTCCGGATAATCTTCTTACTGGACAGTCCATCATAATGTGATTAGCAGTTTAGATACCACCACAGTCACACAACGCATCTTCACGGAGACCCCACTTATGCGTGGTTGCATTGCACACTGCGTGACCTGTGGGAAATCTGTTCAATTGACACCAAAGACGACTGCCTAAGCAAGTCAAATCCTGGAACACAGGTTGTCGGATCTTTTATAAGCCTTCAATTGTGTGGACTGTTGGGTTCCCACTCCTTTCTCCGCTCTCCATACAGGCTAAAGTTGTTATGTCTGAGATTGGCTGCTTCCATCTAGGCAGGTCTCCTAGATTTTAGTCGTGTGCGAGGCAGCTGAAGAAGGTTACAATGCAGATAAATCATGTTTTTTTCCCCCTTCTCTCCTTCCAATTCTTTAAGCAATATCGATTTTCTCCTCAAATGTGTTGGAGTAATGTTGGAAAGTACAGGCAGCCAGGATACTGGGGTAGATCTAATGACACCACTCACTGTTCTCATAGCAGCATTAAGCTGGGTGTCAACTTTGGCAGTATGAGCACTACCAGGCCATGTAGAGCAACAGCATTCTGTTGCGGAGAATGCCAAGCCAAGGGCTACTCCTCGAAGAACTTGGCCCATGACGTACCAGCCAGTTTCTTAACAAGGTTCACACGGGTCTTCACTTTCTCTGCAGTGTTAGATAAATGCTGATGAAAAGTGAGGGCTCGATCCAAGGTAACTCCAGGATATTTGGGGTGGTCTTTGTGTTCTACTCTTCCAAGAGGTCCGTAGGTTGGTCTTATTCTGACGTAGGCAAGCTGGTTTGAAAGGTGGAAGCAACAAGACTCTGTCTTTGTCAGATTAGGTTTTAGTCTCTACTTAGAGAAGAATGTGTAGAGCTGGTTAAGAATCTCAGAGAGTCTATCTTCACAAATCTGGAAGTTTCTATCCTGGAAAGTAATAGATAGATAATCGGCATACTGAAATTTCCAGCAATTTAGTTGAGGTATGTCCGCAATATATAAATTAAAAAACACAGGCGTCAGCACCGAACCCTGAGATAGTCCATTGTTGAGAACACGCCAGCGACTCTTTTGGACCCCGCAGTGGACCTGGATTTTACGATTACTCAGCATGTTGTTCAAGAGTTCACCTATATTTTTACGGCACAGCATTTAGGAATTTGAGAAGGAGACTCTCAGGCCAGACAGTATCATAGGCTGCAGATAGGTCGACTAACACAGCTCCTGTTTTAAGTTTCTTTTGGAATCCAGTCTCGATGTGGGTCAGGAGAGTCAGCTGTGCTTTGGTCTGAACCCAGCCTGCTCTGGGGAATGACTATTAATGGTGTTGTGAATCCGAGCCAGCACCAGTCTCTCAAGCAGCTTAGTTGTTTTAGTGGGGGAGGAGGGGGGGGGTGAGAAGGATGGATAGGAACTGATAACAGGTCATAGGGGAAATATGGTTAACAGGATGAAGAAAACAGATATTCAAGCATTTTTGGGGATAAATAGGTTTGACCTGTTACCAGAGTCAGATCGGGAAGAGCCTTTTGTAGATATAGGAGTAGGTAACGAACTGCAGCAGGGCTGTAGGAATAAAGGCACAGAGGAAAAAACAGGGAGAAAAATGTTTCGGGAGAGGTGTAGGCTTTCTTCTGCAGGATCCGTTAGGCACACACTACCCGGTCACAAGCTTTTTCAAACCCATTGCAACATTAGGGTAGGTAACAGAGGATGTAGTATCACTTAGTAGGGATTTCACTAAGGACGATAGAATAGTGATAGTGGGAGGTGCGGGAAATAGTGTTGATAGAAACGAGGGTCATTCAATAAGTAATGGCCCATGTTCTTTTTCTCCACAATGAGCAAAAACTGAAAGTTGCGCTTCTAGGTACTTAAAGTTCAGTGTTTCTCCTCCAGGTGGACGAATTTTCAAATCATTCCAACAGATGGCAGAGCTGTAGTGAATTTTCAAAATGGCGTCTGTTAGTGATCCACTTCACAAACAGCGAGCAGTGATTAAGTTCTTGATTGCAGAGAAAGAAACTGTGGGGAATATCCATAAACGTTTATGTGCAGTGTATGGAGATTGTGCAGTCGATAGCAGCACTGTCGGGAGGTGGGCAAAGAGAGTTAAGTCCTCAGAAAGTCCAACAACTCAACTCCAAGATCTGCCACGTTCCGGGCGTCCTGTCCGTGCCACCACTCCAGACATGGTGATGCGCGTGGATGCCATTATTCACGCGGACCGCAGCATCACAGTGCAACAACTGGCCTCATAACTGTCAGTCAGCAGTAGAAGTGTGTGTGCAATCATCGAGACTCTCGGATATTCAAAAGTTTCCGCAAAATGGGTCCCAAGAAGTCTCACAGCATGATGCAAAGAACAACCATTTCATCTGATTTGTCGGAGAGGTTTGATGCTGAGGGGGAAGCCTTTCTGTTCCGGATTGTGACGGTTGATGAAACCTGGGTGCAACACTTTAAGCCGGAAACCAAAAGACAATCAATGGAATGGCACCATCCTCAGTCACCAAGAAAGAAAAATTTCAAGAGAACTCCCTCTGCTGGAAAAGTCATGGTTACTGTTTCTTGGGACAGTGAAGGGGTCATTCTTGTTGATGTGACGCCAAGAGGGACAACCATTAATTCCGAAGCATACGTGATGACCCTGGACAAACTCAAGAAGCGTTTCCGGCGCGTTAGGCATGACAAGAATCCAGCTGAAATCTTCATCCTGCACGATAATACACGCTCGCACACAAGTCTCAGAACCCGGGAACACCTCACCAAATTATGTTGGACAACATTGCCCCATCCATCATACAGCCCGGATCTGGCACCTTCATACTTCCATCTCTTCGGGCCTCTTAAAGACGGTTTGCGTGGAAGACACTTCGATGATGATTAGATTGTAATTCAAGCGGTGAAAACATGGCTTCGCGCACAGGACCATAGTTGGTACCGGCAGGGAATACAGGTACTTGTTTCACGCTGGTGTAAGACCGTACAAGTTGATGGAGACTATGTTGAAAAATAGTACATGTAGAAGAAACATGTAGCTATATTGTCACCAAATTTTAACACTTTTGAATGTATAGTTTCTGGGAAAAAAATGTGGGGCATTACTTATTGAACGACCCTCGTAGTATATTGAGTGACCTGAGGAAAGTGGTGAAGGAGGCACAAAATACCAGGGTGGAACTCATGCGGATCCTAAGTCGCCATGATCGGCCATAGTTGAAGCACGCTGTGAGGCGGGTAAACGTGGAAACAGAGATGCTTCTTGGAAGAGGCGTTAGCTCTGTCTTGGCGGTTGTGCCTGTGATTACCGTTCACTAGGTATGGTATCCACCTAAATAAAAGGGGGAAGGGAGTACTTGTGTTAGGTAAAGCTGTAAGGGAACCCACTTTCAGTTATGATAGAGCAAGGACTGTGCCTTTTTTATGTTAAGGGCTGCTGAAGAGGAGATAAAAATAACTAATCAAAGGGTTACCGATTGCTGGCTCGGTAAGATATTTAATTGCCAACTGACCAAGAACCCAGCGGTCTATTCTGTAGTCGGGGCTTGCAGAAAAGCTAGCAAAAGACAAGAAGCGTTCGTTACTTCATCGGGTAGTCGAGTGATAGCGGGAACACTTAACCACTGAACGACTCTTCGAAAATTTAGTGTTGAGAGTGACATATCTATAGAGTTTGGTTACAAAACCAGTTTGTTTAACATTCACATGAGAAGGCGGTGAATTTGGAATAATAAATAGTGTGTGTGTATGCGAGTCTGACATTTGTCACTCCCTTCGCGGAAAGTCAGAAGGGGGCTTAAAGCACGAGAGTGAACAAGAAACGTGACTATTCGGGAATTGCCTGTGGCCAATAAAACGGCAGCAGTTTGTTGCTAGCAAAATTACAGTTAATATTTACTATATTTCTTGGGCGGTGACCATCGTTTGATGGAATGGTGAATGATAGAAGGGAGTTCTGATGTTGGCTGTCGCTCTGAAAACACGTTGATTTTGATGTGATTCGTCGTGCTGTGAACACTTGCTCAGTCACGAGTAATTCTGGTATCAGCTATTCCTTCGATAACACTAGTAACTGGCGTTATCTCTCGTGCCGAGAAGACTTGCTCATGCACTTACTCTGTTCTGGTTCAACGTGACAGTGAGGTACTTGCAGTGTGCAATGTACAATCGTAGTTCTCCTGCGCAGTGGCAGATGAGTGCCATTCAGTCTCCCGCCATCGCTGTCCGATCTTCACAAAGGGCGAGTTGTTACGAGATTGCAGATTGAGACGTCTGACCTTCACTGTCCGTCGCAAGAAAAGTATTACCCATTTACGATCCTATTGACTTACCTCATCACAACAGAGCGTGGTGGTGTAACGGCTAGCGTTCTGGCTTCGCATTCGGGAGGACGGAGGTTCGAATCCCCGCCCGGGCATCCAGATTTGGGTTTTCCATGGTTTCCCAAATCACTCCAGGCAAATCCCGGGATGCTTCCTTCAAAATTCCATGGCCGAATTCCTTCCCATTCCTTGCCCCCCATCCTTTCCCGTCTCTAAAGACCTCGCTGTTAGAGAGAAGTTAAGCAGATAAAAAAAAGACTTACCTCATTGCTTTATAGATTCGTGACGATACTGACCTGCTAAGAGGTTGTTCAATTTTTCAGAATTCTATATTTTGAGACCAATAAAAATTAAGATTGTATTCGTTTTGGAAAGATATGAATAAATTGTGCGATAATGTAGTTTATAAATTCATCTGGGGTTAGTTATATTGGATAATACTCTCCCGACTTATTCCACTCACTTCATTAGATATAAGAATAATTATAAATATTTATTCATAACTTTTATAACCATTTGTGACCAACTTATAATTATTATTGCGATTAATAACTTATCAGAAAAATAATAAAATGAGAATACCTGAAAATTCCTCAGAGACCCAACAGAAGCGGTACGATATGCTCCTTCTGTCGAGACGAAGCGTTCTTGTTTTCGGTAGGTGCCTTCGCATGAATAACCCTAAAGTTCTCTTTGTCTTTAGGTGTTACTTGAAGTTATCGGCTTGCATACATTCTTTGTATTAAAGATTTCTGAAGACAACTTTATCAAAAGTGAAACGGCACAGTAACATGGCAATGTTCTCAGCAGTTGATAATCAAGTACTACTTTCAAATATAATATTTTAAATATCATATATTTCTTAAGCATAGGATCAGGATCAAAGAGAACAATAAAGAAAAGTGTCATTTTTTTATTTAGTGACGGCACCGATCGGTTTTCTGACCGGAACTGAAATAGCTCTGTAGAAACCCAAATCGCGTGCGGCTAATAATATGTATATATACATAAAAATAGACGTGTTTTTCCCTATATTTCACTTTTCAGCCACCACTACATAGCACAGATCACTGGTGTTTGTGTGAGGAAGTAGCATGGAATTTCCTATCGTGCACAACATGGCCGAATGCCGATAGCTGTGGGGATGTGGAAGATATGATGATTAAAGTTGGTTAAAGCAGGACGTTTTCATATTTCGACCAAAAATGTCTGTCTCCTTATGCTTCTCTTTCCTGCCACAAATACATAGGATAGACCATTGATGTTTGCGTGTGGTAGTAGCAGTGAATCTCTCATCGTGCACTCCGGTGGTTAAATGTCGGTAGCTGTGGGGTTTGGGAGATATGGTGGTTTAAAGTGGTTAACCTGCGCCACTTTCATATTTCTTCCGAAGACGCATGTGTCTTGATGTATCACTTTTCAGCGAAAACTATCACTGGCGTTTGTGTGTGGTAGTAACACAGAGTCACCTTTCGATCACAACGTTGGCCGATTTTCAGTAACTGTGGGAGTGTGGGAGATATGGTGGTTAAAGTGGCCAATCAAGGATATTTTCGTATTTCGACCAAAGACATGTGTGTCCGTGAAGTTTACTTTGCTGCCTGAACTGCATAGCGCAGATGACTGGCGTTTCTGTGTGGTAATAGCATCGAGTCTCTATGCACTATGGTGATTAGATGTCAGTAGCTGTCAATCCAAATTCTTTACAACCACGAACGAAGTCGTGGGTACCAGCTAGGAAATATATAAGTTTCAAGTAGATGTTGCCGCATCAAACTGGATCAAAAAACTTAACAGATAGTTTGTAAACGTGCTTGATAACATCTCTATCACGAGATATAACCGTCTCTAAAGACCTCGATGTTGAGAGACGTAAATACAATAAAAAAAAAAAAAAAAAAAAAAAACGAGATATAATGATCAATACACCGTAACGAGCCCGATGGATGGGCCAAAATGTTTCCTAAATCATCAGAATCCCTGTATGGTACCCTCAAATGGCCATGGCTTGACTAAACAGGGAATACTGCCTGGGAAACCTCCAAGAACAGAAGAATGCCTAAGTGTCAGGTTAAGACTTAATGGGTATCCTAGAGTTATTGCAAAGGAATAAGTTTATCCAATTGATGGTGTATTTTGAGCAGGTGTGTTGCACCTGTCACGACCCGGAAGAGCCGATGCTGCGTGCTTGGCAAGGAGCGGCGTGGTATGTTCCCACCAGACGGCGAGCTTCTGGCGAGTTGCCTCTGAAGGCCGCACGCCGACCTTCGCGGACATTCACCCCGCCTACGCATCTGCTCCTACCAACCAGTGCTGGCTGGTGTAATAACGACGTCTCTGGAGGTGCTCTACTCCCGAGACGTTGATATCCAAAGCCTTCGACGTCGTTATTTAATCAGTCCATAGACTGAATAAAAGCCACGGAAGATGAGAACCAAAAATAAAATTCTAACATATTTCAACTCCAAAATCCTGCGATTGAAGCATCTGCATTTATAAAAGAAAATAGTGCTTCTGCTTTTAGTATTCATTTGGATCAGTAACTCTCCTTGGGAATACAGTTTTCCCAACGGTATAATAATAAGTCCGTGTGGTCGTAATGACCTGGAGACAGGGTTTCTATTGGCTGCGTATTCCGCCCCTGTCGTAGCCGCCTTAACCTAGCCCGGCAATCCTGCAGGGTACAGGGGACCTATAGTTTAATGTGGAATCCGAACCACGGAAGCGTTCTGGCGTACTTCACATTACACAGCAAGCTGTGCCAGAGGTGAAGGCCGGGTTAAGTGCCTATGAAAATCCCCGCCGAGACAAGGATTCGAACCGCGGACCTTTTCATCTCCAGTCAGGCGCCTTAACCACGAAGCCACCAGACCGCTATCCCAACGGTAAAAGGAAGAATGAGCCTATGGCATAATTGGTAGGGTGACCCCGAAGAATAGTTCGGCCGCCGGTTTGATAGGGTTTATATTTGCTCCGCGTGCGCCTCTGTCGTACCTAACATTATACGAACCCAGTAATCATACCGGGTACTGTGGACCTACAGTTTAACGTAGAATCCGAACCACAGAAGCGTTCTGGCATATTTCACGTTATACTGCAAACTGTACCAGGCTTGAAGGTCGGATTAAGGGCCTTTCAAATCCCCGCCCAAATAGGGATTCAGACCGGACACTTTTCGGTCTCCAGTCAGCCGGCTTAATTACTGAGCCATCAGAACGCAACCTTCCACCTGTTAGGGGGCATCCACAAATTACGTGAGCTGTTTTTCCGGACTCCCCTCCCCCCTCTGGTGAGACTACATGAAATCTGGTCCAACCCCCCTTGAGACTCCTTTTTTTTTATCGGTCTCACCCACACTTTTCGACGAATCCCCCCCCCCCTAAAATCGACTTTCGCGTCATTTGTAGACCTTTTTTGATTAAGGCCGGTCGTCCACGGAAGCGTATTTGAGCGACTAAGGCTGGCCGTCCAGTGGACGCGAATTCGCGCGAAAAATCTTCGCGCGAATAAACGCGAATACACGCGAATACGCGCGAAGAGATCGCTCCAATCCAAACAAAGGTAATTTAATGTGACTCCGTCCACTGCGAGCGCCTGAATCGCGCGAACTTACGCGAGGGCGACGAGATCCAAAAATTTTTGGATTTGTTCGCGCGAACACACAGTTCGCGCGACGGATATAGACAAACTGCTTGCTCTTGTTCTAGAACGAGCCCATTAGCGGGTTCAAAAATTATCTTATACCACCAAAGAAATGTCCAAATGAAGATGTGAGAAGAAATTGGAAGAGAAATGAATTCACCAGGTAATTAATTATATTACTTATTCATTTATATAAACAAAATGCTATGTTAAATATCTATTATTTTCACACAGTATAGGCTTTATTTTTTGCTTACTGTCATCAGTATCTCTACTGGTTTGATGTGATGGGTATTAGATGATTGAATAGAAACTTCCTGGCAACAATTACGGTAACAATACAAATCGCACAAATACAAAAATTACTGGAAATCGTCAGTAAACGTTTTAAGTGAAAATATAAACAAGCATTAAGCAGCATATTTACAAAATAAAACGCTTTCAAACATTCAAAATCTTACTCATAACATCATAGGTCGCATAATATTCTTAATTGCATTCCTTTAACCAATTTTCCTTACACTGTACTGCTTTTAATACAACAGTCATTCAGTTCATTCAAAACACTTTCATACATTAAAACACAACATTGATGGAATAATCATATAGATTTACAGTCGATAATTTTGTTTTTCACTTAAACAAAAAATTCAATTAATTACTCGGATCGTAATTAGTGGCGAATAACCTTTGGTACGTAACAGCACGCATAGTATTTATATATTAACTTTATGTTTGTTATCGTTTCTGATAAAATTACTCAACATAATGCATAATATTATGAAACAAACCACCGTCAATTTATAACGATTATTTGTGGCGCAGTTCAATTCATCTATTTTAGCTTTGAGACGGTTGTTTGAGCCGCCCCATCGAATTACTTTTTTGTTTCCGATTTTCAAATAATTATTTTTCTCTTCAGATGAAAGTATTTTTAAGTTTGTAAGTATATTTTAAGATTGAAATGAAAGGGTTGAGTGATACCTTTAGAAGAGAAGAAAATATTTGAAGAAAAATCAGGAAAAGTCTAAAAAATATGGCCCTATCTCAACTAAATGGAAAACTCCTTTCTTTTGGCAAAAATATTTCTCATCCATTCCTCTCTCCTTTTTGCAGTTCATCTTCTTGCTATAATTGTTGATTCCAATGCGTATTATTCCAACAACTGAAAGAAAGGCAATTCTACTGTTCTTTCTGGCACAAACAACAGCAGAGAACTGGCGACAGAATCGCGCGAATCTGCTTTCAGTGGACGGGGTGTCTTCGCGCCATCACAGTTCGCGCGAATATAGGCGTATTGGCGCGAACATTTTTCGCGAGAATACGCGTCCACTGGACGGCCAGCCTTACAGGTCTCGCGTAGTCGCGCGTATTGATGCGACTGATCCCAACACACGGTACGTTACTGAACAGCGTCCACTGCGAGCGATCTCGCGAGACCGATTGTAGCCGACGACAGGCGACGAGCGACGGGTCCTACCGGAGTTGGATTAATCGCTTGTAGCAGCTGTTACGTATTCTATACTCCACGTTCCTTTTCGTGTATACCTCTGTTCGTTTTACCTATCTATATGCGTAATGAGAAATTAATCAGTGCCTTAAATCAGTAAACGCTGTTGTGATATACCATAAACAAGCGGCACTACTCAAAGTGACATTCAGCAGAAATTGTGGGAAAAAGTTGCAAAAATGGTATTCAGTAAAAAAGGGCAGGTTATCATGACAAATATACTATCGTAGGTACTTTAAAATTCATACCCTGTATAAGTACACTTAAACAAAAAAATTTGAAATTGCAATATTAACGATTACTCTAAATTTACATTTAAATTACACTTAATACCTTCATTATTATATTACACCTGCTAATAAAATATCTCCAAAATTTGTATTTCTTGAAATAATATTTGCCTTTTATTTTAGAAAACATATTAATTATGAAAATGCTAGGTATATTACTAACCGGAAATTTCCACAAAAAGGAGGTTCTCAACAAAATGATGGGCAAGGTACCGAAAGTAATTTCGGACATGGTATCAGTTCGGCTTCTTTGAAACTCTTAGCATCCGCAACGCTCAACTACCAAGACTAAGCGCAGAAAAAGCAATTTTAACAAATAGTTTCTTGAAATAAAGAGAGCAAAATTAAAATTATTAACAGTGCCGTTTAAGGAGCTAGTAATATTCAGATTTTTTCAGTTTACTCCTGTTTCTGAATAAAGTTCCTCTTCATAGGGCAGTACGGAATAAATTGCGGAATAAATTTTCACTGATGAGGACGAACCTCCATCTCTACACGCAACTCCTCCAATTTCATCGCCCTGGTCCACTCAATGAAACACTCCAGTTCCATCTCTGACACCCCCAACAATAGATTACAAACCACCTGAACCCGATAACGCCTATCACCGCCACTCCGATGAAATTTCTTTCTAAACTTTTGAAATATGCCGTAAAAAATCGGTGTTGCTCGAGTACTATTTGGTAAAGAATGTAAACTTTTGTTTCTATTTTCATTAGATAGTAAAACTTTTTTTAAGAATATTATTATTATTATTATGCTTCTTGCTTTAGGCCTTGACGACGTCGCTGTCACTATAGGAGGGAAGGGACTGAGGGCAAGGAACGGGAATGAACTCGGCCATCGCATTTGAAAGAACCATCTAGGCATTCGCCTAGAGTGATTTGGTGAAATCATGGAAAACCCAAACCTGAATTGCCGGACGGGGATTCAAATCCGCTTCCTCCGAGGTCATAGCGTTACCGCTCACCCAGCAGGGGCGGTGAGATGATCGCAAATAGCTTACGTTGACTTTACTTTTATGCGATTTTTAGTTGCTTTAGGGGACGTCGACAGCAAGGTCATTAGCGTTATAATTTCACCTTGTCTTCCATTTTCTGAATGTTATGGAATATTTCGGTTTGTCAAATCAAATACCTATCGTGCTTTCGGTTTAGTAGAAACCAGAATTTATCAAATAAGTATTTAGTATCACTCACCTCAGAGTCATAGATGTTCCGTGGGAGTTTCCGTCGCTTTGAAATTAGATTCTTTGGTAACTGAAGGACTTATAGCATTTTAAATACGCTGAAATATCTCCGGGCTCAATCTGTAATAATTATTAAATTTCTGTGTATCCTTCTCCAAATCACCATGTAGGTGGAGGAATTCTCCAAATGAATTCCGTCTTTCTAACATTGAATTAACCCAACGGGAAAAATTTCTACGATGTTTCGCCAGGCAAGGACTTTCTATTTCGTAAAATTTGGAAAATCTTAAAATATGGGCACCAAATCACTGGCACACCAGTTAGCGGCGAAAGACGCGGTCGAGAGCTGCTCCAACAGTCACAGTAGCGCGACTCCGTCGGCTATAGTGGACGGCCTCAGTCGCTCCCTGTCTCCCCACTCAAAGTCGTCTGTAGTTGCTCGAGTTGTTATTCGCTTAAATACGCTTGCAGTGGACGACCAGCCTAAAGCTCTACTGTCTAACAAAAGTTTCAAAAACCGCACCTGAGATTTTCGTTGACCCCCCCTCCCCCTTGGTGAGATTTCGCCGGATCCAGCCCCCCATTTCACCTCACGTAATTTATGGACTCCCCCTTAGCACGATAAAACGGAAGTAGAAAACTAACACTTAAATGCTTAAAAAATTATGGTATTGTTGCCAATAAATATAACCACACATAATGTTTCAGCTAAAAAGGTGAAAGTAAATAGTGGAGGAAAATCAACGTCATAACCACTACCTTACCGGAGTCAACTAATCAGATAGCAACTATCAAATTAATACATACGTCCACGATCAAGTTTTGGAATTAACTATACCTTGACTTCAGTACTTGTATTTAAATACTATCTGGTGCCCACGACTTCGTATGTGTTTGTGAAGAATCTGGATTGACAGCTTCTGACATCTAACCACCGTAGTGCACGATGGGAGACTCCATGCTATTACCACACACAAACGCCATTCATCTGCACTATGTAGTTCAGGCAGCAAAGTAAAATATACGGACACACATGTCTTTGGTCGAAATACAAAAATATCCTTGATCGACCACTTTCAACCACCATATCTCCCACACTACCACCGTTACCGAAATTCGGCAACGTGGTGATCGATGGGTGACTCTGTGCTACTACCACAAACAAACGCCAGTGATCTGCGGTAGATAGTTTTGGCTGAAAAGTGATACACCATGACACATACATCTTTGGTAGAAATATGAAAGTGGCGCAGGTCGACCACTTTCATCCACCATATCTCCCACACATCCATAGCTACCGACATCTAACCACCATAGTGCACGATGGGAGATTCGATGTTATTACCACACACAAACATCAATGGTCTATCCTATGTAGTTGTCGCAGGAACGAGAAGTATAAGGATACACAAGTCTTTGGTCAAAATATGAAAATTCCCAGCATCGACCACTTTTAACCATCATATCTCCCACATCGCCACAGCTATCGGCATTCGGCCAACGTTGTGCACGACAGGAAACTCCACTACCTGTGCTAGGTAGTGGCGGCTGAAAAGTGAAATATAGGGAAACACATGTCTATTTTTATATATATTTATATATATATATAAATATAAGATTTGTTGATTGCTTAATTTAAGCACACATTTGTGCCAATGTTTATGCATTGTACAAAACAAGCAGTTAAACAGTTAGAGGCTTTTTGAAGTGGCAGTATAATTTGCAAGTTGTAAGGTTGGAACATACTTCCTCAGAATTCAGCGTGTCCCGGAATGCCGTGTACAAATTTGGAGTGGAGGTAGAGAACAACGTGAGGAGCCATAATTGCATCAGAAAGCACTGGCGGAAACGTAACCCTAACGAGATAAAGAGACAGTAAGCCACAACACAGAAGGAATGTGTAAAACGCTTTACTACACAAAAAACAATAAATGGTTGCCATAAAAGTATCACAGGAGGTGTCAGAAATTGCGGTCATTGGCAAGTATGCACGCTCGACATCGACGCGATATGGATTGGCGAACATTTCGAAAATACCTGGCGTTTCACCGATATTCGTGAGTAGTAAGAAGACATGTTTTCTGGCCAGAAACCGGGAAAACCCATGAGTCACGAGGTGGTGGGGGGGCACCTCCCTCCACTCCCCTCGTGCGGGCTTTTGAATAAGCCAATCAGCGGACCGTTAGTTCATTTGGTGGCCGCTAGGGGGGCAGCACCGGCCGCGTTTGCGCAAACGATAGTTCCTTGACCGCCCGCCCAGATGGAAGCACAAACCTCAATCTGCGCAGACATTTCATGGCTCGCGTAACCTGAATCTGAGTATTCTGTGGAGCTTAGTCGGACGCACAACCCCGCAGGCGACAACGGTTGTTGCTATTCCCAGCGCGCGCCACACATGACGCGTCGGGTACCGTTATACGCTATTCCTGGAGTGCGTAGTTTCCTAGCGCAGCGCTATTTCCGGGTGTATTGTAACTCGGCGTGGGTGACGCGTTGGCTCCCGTTATGCTCTATTCCTGGTGTGATCGGACTGGGCCTACATTCCACAACACAATTTGCCGTTCGTGACAGAGTATAAATTCTGATGCGAATCACTCTAAAATATGCAAATACATCGTCTGATCGTGTTATGTTACGCATTTTCAAAACGAAAATCAAAATTTTAGTTTCCATACTGAGAGAGTGTATAACCTGTTTGATTTACTGTAACTGAATTAAAAGTAAGATACACTCGTTTCAAAAGCGTAATTTTTTCAAAATTTTAGTTTCCATACTGAGAGAGTGTATAACCTGTTTGATTTACTGTAACTGAATTAAAAGTAAGATACACTCGTTTCAAAAGCGTAATTTTTTTGTTATAATGTGATAATGGCATTACCATGGATACTCTGCAGTTCACATAGTCAAAATTAATAAAGGGTGGGGGATTCGAATGTGAGAGCGGTTGCTTGCTGTTGACAATTGTTATTGCCAAACCTGTATTTTTTCCCTAGCATTTTGTAATGTGTTGTTGATATATCAAACTATTATAATTAATTAATTGCTTAGGTACCAAAAATTAACTTCTAAAAATAACTTTTTTAGCAGACTGTCACCACTTTTTGATCTATAACACTGAGCTGATATCCTCTGATTGGTCAGACAAAGTTATTCTTGAGACCATCCTACAGTACCAACATTAACATACAAAACAACAATATGATATATTTATTTTGTATTGTGTGGTGGATGAAATGAAACAAAAATGAATTAAATACGATATGTTTTTATTTATTCTTCTCACGTACAAGTAGTACCATCAACACCCAAATTTTTTAATTACTATATTATTAACCTCATCAGATATTAGTAAATTATTATAAGCAATAAGTTATTTTCTTAGAAGCGTGTAGTTGAATGATGAACTGGGAGTCCATTGAGCTACACGAACATTATTAATATGCATATCAATCAGTTTTTGCACTTAGCACTTTGCTAGCTAAATGTCCACAAACACTGTATATCATCTCGAAACTAGGTAGCCCTACTTCTTCTTAACGATCAAGACGCCGGTCACTGCGGGCTGCGCACTGATGAGGTTCCTTTAAGACGAATCGCCTATGAATCTAGAATCAGTATTGGGGAGGAGATGGGTTCGACTGTACGTCAGGCCATCATGATTTCGGTTTCATGGTTTCCTGAAATCACTCCACGTGAATGCAGGGAAAGAGATCTTTAAAAGCCCATGGCCGAATTCCTCACCATTCCTTGCGGTACATCCTTTCTCACAGATCATGACGATGGTATCGAAGGAGCAAAAAGACCGAAAAAAGGCTGATATGCTGGAAATACTAGAATTTTGGATGGTCGTTGAAATTTCACATGTGTAACGATAGCAATGTGCTAGTAATAATACACGGTAGACGGAGAAGTCAGCGATAGCCGCGACAAATTAAAAATTCATTCACAGACAAA
>JARYHS010011408.1:182935225-182961224 GCA_031002005.1 Vandiemenella viatica
AACACTCTAATCATACAGAAAAGTTTATAAACGTGAGAGTTTCAGCTTAATGCAGTCATACAGTATGTCGACATAGACTCGAATCACGAAAATAACAGCTAGTCTCATGATTAGCTCCCTCTACCATGCTGCGCCTCCCTCGCCTGTTTCCTGCCTTTTCGGCTGAAGTCTTGGAGTTCATTCGCATGAGGGTGCATATGCATGGGTTGATATTCTACTATGTTAGATCTTAGACGATTGCAACTAACGTTGGTATCCCCTAAATATTTACAAAACATAATCTGTCTTTTACAGACGAGACATGTCGATACTTTTTTTTTTTAAACAAAAAAACTATCTGGCGCACAATACTTAAAAAAGAAAACCAAGGCGAAAATGAGAAGGCTTCAAAATTACTTGCAAATTTTTTAGAGTTGAGAAGTCTTCTGTATCGTTGTCCCCAGAACTAGTTCAACATGCGACAGAAGAAAACTTATTTAATAGACGTTCTTCAGACGAGGCTCACAATGATAAAGAGTAGTATGTTCGAGAAGGTTTAAACCAGTGTTTCCCAACCTTTTTTGGGTCATGTCCCACTTTTAAATTTTTTTTGCCCCCCATACATATTTTTAATAAAAATTATTTGTTATTAAAGAAACTCATATAGGATGGTTTTTGAAAGAAAACACTTTAATATTGTCATAAAACACAGTAAGTAAAATTAGAAAACATATAATGAAATACTAGAATTCAAATTCAAAAGATTTTAAATAAAGATTTATTATGGCAATTTAGTGTGATCCTTTTAAGAATTTGTTTTTTTGCTATATTTTGTACCTATATCTAGCATTGCATTTAAATAAGCCGAAGAGAAAGCGGTAAAGTAGTATCAAGTCAATTTCTAAATTGCCCCCCTAAAAAAAACAAATTGCCCCCCTGTGGGGCGTGGGCCCCACGTTGGGAAACACTGGTTTAACTATGGTTGGAACGTCGTCAGCAGTTCATAGTGTTACAGAAGGGGGTATACTTCATATACCATCACTGTCGCCTTTTATAAGTACAAATTATGATGATATTAAAAATGGTCGCTCATTGACTTTGCAGCCATAGATGAAATAATTACCCGAGCAACGAAAAAATCATGAACGACATTTTTCAAATACCTATTATCAAAGAGTAATACCAAATGGTGAAACTTACAAAAAGAAGATTACTCTAAATTTGGAGATAAAGTATATTGATTTTACTGTTGTTTATTCAGTTTAGGGTCTCACTCTTATTTGGGAAAAAGAGGATTTGATGACTGGATCAACTTATCTGAGAATCACAAAACTCACGAAACTTCCTTCAATCACCAGCGCAGCTCAGTTGGATAGAAACGTTGATTCGATTAAAGAACTTTAGTGTAATAAACAAGCATTTGTAAATAGAGATTGAAGATGAAAAAACACGGTGGATTGTTATCCTCGAATGAATGATGTCCAAAGTATTCTTTTCAACATGCAATAATTTCTTCGAAGAGTGGTAACTTCCTGGGAATATTGTAACTGCTTGCAAGATATGAACCTCTAATGATGAAGTATCTCCGCCTTATTGCTAATAAGTAGACTATTGTCTATTATTTTTGCCAAATGCATCCAAAACGAATGAAGTTCGTAATAAAAATTTTACTATGGTTAAGTCCCCTAATACTGTTCCATTATATTGAATTCACCTGAGGCTGCCAGTCACGTCGAACAAATATCTTTAATATTGCTTTTGTTAACACTATTGAAGACCAAGTCCAAGTGTGTGAGTGTTTCGTTGCTTGGAAGACGGTAAGTGACACTTCAGGACCTGGGAGCTGGACCCACTCGCCTGTTTGTGGATGATACTTGGCGAAAGTTCGAATTGGATGTAAACGATTGTCGAGGTCACAGATATGACAATGGGTCTACTACGATAGGAGGAAACAAAGGTGTGCAAAGCAGAAATATGAACCAATACCTTCGATCATTTTTTAATCCATGCAGCTGTCATTATACAGGGCGTTCGCCGGAAAACGCTACCCTCCCAGTCTGTTGCCGTCGGCAACTTGCTCGGTCAGTGGAGCCAGCAGTTTCCGCCAACCGCCACCGTGAATCACCGCACTGTTTAACACCTCCGCTGCCCCAACAGTGCATTGCAGTGACCCTTACATTGTTAAGAACGGTTTCTTTGCATTGTAGATAGTTTGTGACTTCAGTCTCTTATTAATCAGTGTTGTGAATAAACGTTTCTTTGCGGTTTGGCTGGTTTGGGGCTTCATACTCTTATTAATCTGTACCGTGTTTGAGTGTGAGTATAATTATGGTACGTTACAGTTTGCAACAAAGAATATTTCTCTACGATACATATGTGAAGAAGAAGTCGTTTAAAAAGTGTCGCAGTAAATTTCGACGCGAATTTCCTGGCGCTTTACTGCCAGCTAAATCAACAATTCTGCGTCTGGTTAAAAAAGTAAGAGAAACGGGTTCATTTTTTAACAAAAAGAGACTGTCGGTCAACCGTATTCTCACAGAGGAGAAAATTAACGATATCGCTTTTCGACTAGAACAGTCACCCAAAAAATCATTAAGTCAGTTAGGGCAGCGTGTGTCTCGAAATATGTTCAGAAGATGTGAAATGTGCATTACACAAGAGGGTCAACACTTCCAGCATCTTTTATAAGGTAAGCTAATGAATTACGCCACATTTAAATGCTTAGCACACAAGTTTATGAAGTTTATGAAGCGTAATTATTATGAAATAGTCCGCGGCCGACGGTCGAACAATGCCGGAAACTGAGCGCTCGCTTGCCGGGAGCAGTTTCTTCCTTGTAGCGCTAACAGTGGGTTGCGTTTCCCGGCGAACGCCCTGTATTTGGTAATAGCAGGTGCCGCCAAAACATCAGTTAATTCATCTTCCTATCCTGGATTTATTTAAATTTCTATTCTCTCGATCAACAGAGCGATGGCAAGTGGTATCCGAGCACTTACCAGGACTATCACCAAAAAAATTTGCGAAACTCGTTTACAGAATTGAGTTTCTTGCCACGCTGCAGTTTGTTATCACTACTCTTCAGTTGACGCCCATCTAGAAACAAATTAATCACTTGCAGCAACAGAGGCCAGAGGCCTTGTCCCTGAACCAGATCATGGAGCAATTTGAATTCATAGTTACAGTGGTGAGTGACTTGGTGTAATACATTGTTTCAAGTAAAGATTGTAAACAAGGCTACGCAGACTGAAAGTGGATTTATGGAACGATTCACAATTGCTGGAAAATAGCTCGGAATTTGAGAAAGATTAGCGGGGTTGTTCGTCTGCTCTGATAACAGCTAAAAAAAATGCTTTTCGGACTGGGACATATCCTATTATTAAGCCAGTCTCGAAGAAAGAAGAGATTTAATTTTATTTATTTAATTTATTTGCGATGGCGCACATGCTCCGGTGGCAATTTCCCTACACACCCATTTTTCCCCTTTCATGTACCCACCTACCTACCTCTATATATTTAAACTTTAAATTGTTTCAACGTTTTTGGTAAATTATTCACCAATTCTCTTGGTAACTAATATTCCGATCCCTGACTCCTTTAACTACGAAAAAAAATCTTTCCACGCCCTTATGCCTGAAATCGGGTGCCAGCTTGTGGTTGTGGTCATCTTTTCCCTTCCATGCATTACTTTAAATTCTTACACCAATATCTTTCCACGCTTCATCACCAATATACGCCTTGTACACTCCCATGACTCTCTTTAACCTCCGCCTTTCTTCCAATGAATCCTATTCCAGATGAATTATTTTAGTACGAAGCCGTAGATGAGTAGAGCTGTAAAAGTAACGAGAAATTCTGTACCCGTATGTTTTTGTTACTAAACCAATCAGTACCGTTACTTTTGATACAATCGAACACTAGCATGATGCTTCGCATCGAGTTGCGTCGCGTACGGGATAACTTCGTTACTATCGTATCGTTACTCGTTATTTTTGATACAATACAAACTAGCATGAAGCATCGCATTCGTATCGAGTCAGGTCGAATACCGGACGACTTCGTCCGTATAGTTTAAGTAAATTGTTTATTTAGTAAAATAAATTTAGGTAAGTTGTTCGTTTGGATAAAACTTAGTAAAGTTATTAGCACATGGATTTTACAGAAAACTCTGAATGTACACTGATTTACTGTAATGAATATTAAATACGAAAGAATAATCTAATTTCAAAACAAACACCTGTTTGCAAACAAAAAAAAAAGACCTGACCTTTCACCTGAATGTGACATATCTAGTGACAATAACTAATGACGGTTATTTTTAAAGTAGACTACTCAAAACCCTGCATAGAAGCCTGATATGATAATGGGATACGTATTTAATAAATATTATAATCTCATCAAAGTATTTCGTTTTTAAATATGAGGTTTCACCACTGTCTTCGTTTACAGTTTTCTTTTTGTAAATTCTTCATCTTTTTGTGATAGATTTGTTAAAATAAATGTGGACATACCATCAAATCGGGCCTGCAGGCAGTGTGCTACTGACTCCCGCTATAATTGTTTCATTTTAAAAATATCAATATTCAAAACATTTAAATCAATTACAAAGGTACATGACAAACATACTATTAGATTCGTAATTATTGTTGCGTCGCGGTTACAACAAACATTCAACATCAAAGCCAGTACCGCATTGATCATCATATGGATCCTGCGGTAATAATACAATAACTAACACCAGGCAAAAGGAATAAAGTCATTGTACCTTGTTCTTTGAGTATGGAATTCTGCAACTACAAAAAAGCGCTGCTAGATTTGTTTCTGGAAATTATCGCAGAACGCAATCAGTAACATATATGATAAAAGAGCTGGAATGGAATTCACTGAAAGACAGGAGAAGGGTGAAGAGGGACAAGGCGTATATTGATGTGGCATGGAAAGATATTGGTGTAAGAATTAAAAGTAATGCATGGAAAGGAAAAGATGACCATGACCAGAAGCTGGCACAAAAGAGTGTAGGAAGATTATCTTTTTTAGGTAAGCGTGTCAGGGATTGGAATAAGTTACCAAGAGAAATTATGAATAATTTACCAAAAACGTTGAAACGTTAAAATTTGTAGAGAGCAAATGTAGGTGGATGGAGGAAAGGGGGAAGATGAGTGTGTAGGGAAATTGCCACCGCAGCGTGCTCTCCATTGCAATTTAATTAAATATTATTAGAACATAACAAGTGCAGAGATGTATATCACAAACAATTAGACAACTCTTTTATATTGCAAATTACACTATAAAAAATTAGAAGGTATCAAAGCTTAAAATATATAAATTTTATAAATGTTTGAAATCAATAAACCTAAATAATGAACGATCAACGAAAAAACAGTAACTTTCTCAAATTATCCATACAAATTTTCTATTTAAAAATTATGCTCTGTAAATTTTAATGTTAAACAAAATAAAAACTACAAAATTAGTCTCTACGTTGTCAAAATTAGTTACCTCGTTAAAATAGTTAACAGTAAATAATATTAATTACATTAAAATAATGTTCGCACAATGTGTTTGTACACAAACATTTTTATTTGTAACGAAACGAGTTCAAATAAAAATTCTCACAAACAGGCATGCATGTATACGACGAACGATGTTCTAACTTCATTATTTCCTTCACATTCAAAATATGTTTTTTTAATTGCGATAGAGCACAAGCATCTGGGGTGATTTCCACACTCATCCGCGTTTCTGTTTAATGATTTTCTTTTTTTATTCTTAAAATTCATCGATTGCTATGTCACATTACTTCTGATACAATTGAGCACTAGCATCGCATGTATGACTTGTTCATTGGGTAAAGTAAATTTAGGTAAATTGTTCGTACATTTGATTTACTGCATTGAATATCACATACTAATGTCACAATCGCACCACACTTAAATCAACTAATTTCAAAACAAACATCTGCTCATTCAATCTCTCGGCGAACCGTTCCAGCTCCCGCATGACGCCTGGATACGTCATGGAGAGACAACGTCGTGTTCGTATCTATACGACAAGCGAGTAACGAAACATGTGAGTAACGAAATGAATTTGTGAGTAACGATTCGGTACTTCGAGTCAGTATGCCTAGTTACTTTTACAGCTCTATAGATGAGATAGCCAGAAGAATTGTTTACAACGAACGTGTTTTATTCTATGATCGATACAATTGAGAATGCGTTGGTCACTCAATTTACACTACTATCTAAATTTAATGATACGGTGATACATTATAAAAACAATTCCTGAAATGTCCGAATTGGAATATCCTATGCAGATATATAAATAAGTTTAACTAATGGAGAAAAATGTCTTGTACCTGTTTGTAAATTGGTTAAGGAACTTATTAACTGAAACTATTGTTGATGGGGCTTGAATCAGCAGAACCAATATTATGAAACAAAATGGTTGGCAAGATATATTTACGAAAGTGTGGACAGCACTTCGAATCTTGCTAACCATACTGTCGCTAAAGGAGAATAAAGTTTCAGTAAATTGAAACTTGTCAAAACTTATTCACGGTAAACTCAGACTCAAGACAGACTGTCAAATCTGGAAATTTTATCTGTAGAAAATAATACTGGCCAAGGACAAAAGCGAGGAAGATGACAATCTAGGCCTTTTAGTTATCATTTTATTTCCTGATTTGGTTCTTTTAAATTTTTTTATTAAAAACTATGTGAATTTGACATATACGTGATATGATCATTGTGTACGCCAAAGTAGCATTATCGAACATATAGTGTTCCTTTTTACTGTTGTTGTTTCTCATTCATACCGCTGCTATCCTATACTAATATTTCTGAGGTTTGAGTTATTGTTAATATATAAGACTATCTTCTGTCCTCGAGTGGAATTCATAACACATTCATATATTTATTCGTAATCGAATCCCATGGGAACTACTTTTTCAATCGGGATAAAAGCAGGTAGCCAATACATTCAGTGGCGTCGGTACAAAAAATTTATTTTGGGCCCTCAGGCCAGATGGGCGACCTTTTTTTTTTGCTTTGTGTTGCTGGTAGGGGCCCCCTGAGCTGAGGATGGGGCCCTTGAGTTGTGCTTAGGGATCCCTGAGCAGTGAGGGCGTCTCAGGGGCTCCCTTAGACGACTGTAGAGCTAAAAAAAATGGTTGCCAGTTTGCCATGAAGGCTCGTGGGCCCTCTCAACCGCGCTTTGGGGCCCCCAGAAGTATGCTTGGGGGCGCCCTGAGCCTAGGGGCCCCCGTGCACTGCACCGCCTAGCCCCATAGTAGCTACGCCCCTGAATACATTATTACAAATTTTATCCTAAGCCATTCAGCCTTTTCAACGTGAAACAGTAAAATAAAATTCAAGCAAACAAACTTTTACATTTATAATGTTAGTAGAATATAAAAAATGTATTTTATCATAAGTTTGTCTATATGGACATCTTAATCGGAAATAAGCGATTGCACATTTGGGGCGTCTCAATACAATATCACACCACCTGAAAAACTTGCTAAGACCGCCCCTGTAGTAGTTTGTACTGTATCATCCCATATCTTAGGCTCCGTTCAGTTTAAAATATAACAGTTTGTTATTTAATTAGTCCTGAAACAGTAATATAACAACTTGCTTATAATAAAAATAATTATTCTTAAATAACTTTGTTGTTGTTCAGATCTGTTCATAGAATATCGATACTTTACATAGCCAGTTAAGTTTATCAATAAAGCGTATGTTAATTTGGCCTATTCTGTTTGAAATATAATTTTTTTAAAATTATTTTCTTATGGATTAAAACAATAATCATGTAATATTTTTAAAAAATATTTTTTTTCTGTAAATAATTGACTAGCACTAAATAGTATCGACCTGTGAAATTCAATCTTAAGGTTAATTTTGAGATTTACAAACATAAGTTTTGTTTTATTTGCTTTTAAGTACTTTTCACCTAGTTATTACTTACAATAAAGCGAATGATCGGTAAAACTTCAATAAAAAAAATCAGTTAATGGCAGAGTAAATTCCATTTTTTTAAATTAAACTATCAATTAAATTTAAGATACATAGAATTTCGAAATTTAATCCTTAAGGTTCGTTAAAAGGTACCAGTATCTATTTTTTTGGAGAAATCATGCCTGGAATTTGTGGCGCCTGTCGCAGAAGTGTGGTGAATGGTTTGGATTGCAGTGGGTGTAAAAAGTTGTTCCACTGGGAATGTGGGGCAGTAGAAAAAAAACTAAATGAGGCTCTTCAATGATATTGTCAGCTCTGTTTTAGAGATATAAAACTTTCAGAGTAGGATAGGAAAATTTCAGAGCAGGATGAAACATTCAGGGAGATGGGTGAAACAATCAGGGAATTGCAGGAAAGAATCAGGATCAGCCTTTGAAGGCTCTGCCCGTGGAGGCTCAGAAAGTAGAGATGGTTGTTTTAGTTATTATTATTATTGTTATCGTATGCCAAGTACAACAAAAGACATGTCAATCAGACAACTATATCTATAGATTCAAGCTATCTTCTGGCAGCTGGACCAGCTTGATGCAGTGTGAGAAGGCCTCCAGATAATCTTCTTACTGGACAGTCCATCACAATGTGATTAGCAATTTAGGTACCACCACAGTCACACAACGCATCTTCACGGAGACCCCACTTATGCGTGGTTGCATTGCACACTGCGTGACCTGTGGGAAATCTGTTCAATTGACACCAAAGACGACTGCCTAGGCAAGTCAAATCCTGGAACACAAGTTGTCGGATCTTTTATAAGCCTTCAATTGTGTGGACTGTTGGGTTCCCACTCCTTTCTCCGCTCTCCACACAGGCTAAAGTTGTTATGTCTGAGATTGGCTGCTTCCATCTAGGCAGGTCTCCTCGATTTTAGTCGTGTGCGAGGCAGCTGAAGAAGGTTACAATGCAGAGAAATCATGTTTTTTTTCCCTTCTCTCCTTCCAATTCTCTGAGCAATTTCGATTTTCTCCTCAAATGTGTTGGAGGAATGTTGGAAAGTACAGGCAGCCAGGATACTGGGGTAGATCAATGACACCACTCACTGTTCTCATAGCAGCATTAAGCTGGGTGTCAACTTTGGCAGTATGAGCACTACCAGGCCATGTAGAGCAACCGCATTCTGTTGCGGAGAATGCCAAGCCAAGGGCTACTCCTCGAATAACTTGGCCCATGACGTACCAGCCAGTTTCTTTACAAGGTTCACACGGGTCTTCACTTTCTCTGCAGTGTTAGATAAATGCTGATGAAAAGTGAGGGCTCGATCCAAGGTAACTCCAGGATATTTAGGGTGGTCTTTGTGTTCTACTCTTCCAAGAGGTCCGTAGGTTGGTCTAATTCTGACGTAGGCAAGCTGGTTTGAAAGGTGGAAGCAACAAGACTCTGTCTTTGTCAGATAAGGTTTTAGTCTCTACTTAGAGAAGAATGAGTAGAGCTGGTTAAGAATCTCAGAGAGTCTATCTTCACAAATCTGGAAGTTTCTATCCTGGAAAGTAATAGATAGATAATCGGCATACTGAAATTTCCAGCAATTTAGTTGAGGTATGTCCGCAATATATAAATTAAAAAACACAGGCGTCAGCACCGAACCCTGAGATAGTCCATTGTTGAGAACACGCCAGCGACTCTTTTGGACCCCGCAGTGGACCTGGATTTTACGATTACTCAGCATGTTGTTCAAGACTTCAGCTATTTTTTTACACGGTACAGCATTTAGGAATTTGAGAAGGAGACTCTCAGGCCAGACAGTATCATAGGCTGCAGATAGGTCGACTAACACAGCTCCTGTTTTAAGTTTCTTTTGGAATCCAGTCTCGATGTGCGTCACGAGAGTCAGAACCTGCTCGGCAGAGCTGTGCTTTGACCTGAATCCAGCCTGCTCTGGGGGAATGACTATTAATGGTGTTGTGAATCCGAGCCAGCACCAGTCTCTCAAGCAGCTTAGTTGTTTTAGTGGGGGAGGAGAGGGGTGAGAAGGATGGATAGGAACTGATAACAGGTCATAGGGGAAATATGGTTAACAGGATGAAGAAAACAGACATTCAAGCATTTTTGGGGATAAATAGGTTTGACTTGTTACCAGAGTCAGATCGGGAAGAGCCTTTTGTAGATATAGGAGTAGGTAACGAACTGCAGCAGGGCTGTAGGAATAAAGGCACAGAGGAAAAAACAGGGAGAAAAATGTTTCGGGAGAGGTGTAGGCTCTCTTCTGCAGGATCCGTTAGGCACACGCTACCAGGTCACAAGCTTTTTCAAACCCATTGCAACATTAGGGCAGGTAACAGAGGATGTAGTATCACTTAGTAGGGATTTCACTATGGACGATAGAATAGTAATAGTGGGAGGTGCGGGAAATAGTGTTGATAGAAACGAGGGCCATTCAATAAGTAATGGCCCATGTTCTTTTTCTCCACAATGAGCAAAAACTGAAAGTTGCGCTTCTAGGTACTTAAAGTTCAGTGTTTCTCCTCCAGGTGGACGAATTTTCAAATCATTCCAACAGATGGCAGAGCTGTAGTAAATTTTCAAAATGGCGTCTGTGATCCACTTCACAAACAGCGAGCAGTGATTAAGTTCTTGATTGCAGAGAAAGAAACTGTGGGGAATATCCATAAACGTTTATGTGCAGTGTATCGAGATTATGCAGTCGATAGCAGCACTGTCGGGCGGTGGGCAAAGAGAGTTAAGGCCTCAGAAAGTCCAACAACTCAACTCCAAGATCTGCCACGTTCCGGGCGTCCTGTCCGTGCCACCACTCCAGACATGGTGATGCGCGTGGATGCCATTATTCACGCGGACCGCAGCATCACAGTGCAACAACTGGCCTCATAACTGTCAGTCAGCAGTAGAAGTGTGTGTGCAATGATCGAGACTCTCGGATATTCAAAAGTTTCCGCAAAATGGGTCCCAAGAAGTCTCACAGCATGATGCAAAGAACAACCATTTCATCTGATTTGTCGGAGAGGTTTGATGCTGAGGGGGAAGCCTTTCTGTTCCGGATTGTGACGGTTGATGAAACCTGGGTGCAACACTTTAAGCCGGAAACCAAAAGACAATCAATGGAATGGCACCATCCTCAGTCACCAAGAAAGAAAAAATTTCAAGAGAACTCCCTCTGCTGGAAAAGTCATGGTTACTGTTTCTTGGGACAGTGAAGGGGTCATTCTTGTTGATGTGACGCCAAGAGGGACAACCATTAATTCCGAAGCATACGTGATGACCCTGGACAAACTCAAGAAGCGTTTCCGGCGCGTTAGGCATGACAAGAATCCAGCTGAAATCTTCATCCTGCACGATAATACACGCTCGCACACAAGTCTCAGAACCCGGGAACACCTCACCAAATTATGTTGGACAACATTGCCCCATCCATCATACAGCCCGGATCTGGCACCGTCATACTTCCATCTCTTCGGGCCTCTTAAAGACGGTTTGCGTGGAAGACACTTCGATGATGATTAGATTGTAATTCAAGCGGTGAAAACATGGCTTCGCGCACAGGACCATAGTTGGTACCGGCAGGGAATACAGGCACTTGTTTCACGCTGGTGTAAGACCGTACAAGTTGATGGAGACTATGTTGAAAAATAGTACATGTAGAAGAAACATGTAGCTATATTGTCACCAAATTTTAACACTTTTGAATGTATAGTTTCTGGGAAAAAAATGTGGGGCATTACTTATTGAACGACCCTCGTAGTATATTGAGTGACCTGAGGAAAGTGGTGAAGGAGGCACAAAATACCAGGGTGGAACTCATGCGGATCCTAAGTCGCCATGATCGGCCATAGTTGAAGCACGCTGTGAGGCGGGTAAACGTGGAAACAGAGATGCTTCTTGGAAGAGGCGTTAGCTCTGTCTTGGCGGTTGTGCCTGTGATTACCGTTCACTAGGTATGGTATCCACCTAAATAAAAGGGGGAAGGGAGTACTTGTGTTAGGTAAAGCTGTAAGGGAACCCACTTTCAGTTATGATAGAGCAAGGACTGTGCCTTTTTTATGTTAAGGGCTGCTGAAGAGGAGATAAAAATAACTAATCAAAGGGTTACCGATTGCCGGCTCGGTAAGATATTTAATTGCCAACTGACCAAGAACCCAGCGGTCTATTCTGTAGTCGGGGCTTGCAGAAAAGCTAGCAAAAGACAAGAAGCGTTCGTTACTTCATCGGGTAGTCGAGTGATAGCGGGAACACTTAACCACTGAACGACTCTTCGAAAATTTAGTGTTGAGTGACATATCTATAGAGTTTGGTTACAAAACCAGTTTGTTTAATATTCACATGAGAAGGCGGTGAATTTGGAATAACAAATAGTGTGTGTGTATGCGAGTCTGACATTTGTCACTCCCTTCGCGGAAAATCAGAAGGGGGCTTAAAGCACGAGAGTGAACAAGAAACGTGACTATTCGGGCAGTGCCTGTGGCCAATAAAACGGCAGCAGTTTGTTGCTAGCAAACTAACAGTTAATATTTACTATATTCCTTGGGCGGTGACCATCGTTTGATGGAGTGGTGAATGATAGAAGGGAGTTCTGATGTTGGCTGTCGCTCTGAAAACACGTTGATTTTGATGTGATTCGTCGTGCTGTGAACACTTGCTCAGTCACTAGTAATTCTGGTATCAGCTATTCCTTCGATAACACTAGTAACTGGCGTTATCTCTCGTGCCGAGAAGACTTGCTCATGCACTTAATCTGTTCTGGTTCAACGTGACAGTGAGGTACTTGCAGTGTGCAATGTACAATCGTAGTTCTCCTGCGCAGTGGCAGATGAGTGCCATTCAGTCTCCCGCCATCGCTGTCCGATCATCACAAAGGGCGAGTTGTTACGAGATTGCAGATTGAGACGTCAATCACCACCCACTGCTCTGACCTTCACTGTCCGTCGCAAGAAAAGTATTACCCATTTACGATCCTATTGACTTACCTCATCACAACAGAGCGTGGTGGTGTAACGGCTAGCGTTCTGGCCTCGCATTCGGGAGGACGGAGGTTCGAATCCCCGTCCGGGCATCCAGATTTGGGTTTTCCATGGTTTCCCAAATCACTCCAGGCAAATCCCGGGATGCTTCCTTCAAAATTCCATGGCCAAATTCCTTCCCATTCCTTGCCCCCCATCCTTTCCCGTCTCTAAAGACCTCGCTGTTAGAGAGAAGTTAAGCAGATAAAAAAAAGACTTACCTCATTGCTTTATAGATTCGTGACAATACTGACCTGCTAAGAGGTTGTTCAATTGTTCAGAATTCTATATTTTGAGACCAATAAAAATTAAGATTGTATTCGTTTTGGAAAGATATGAATAAACTGTGCGATAATGTAGTTTATAAATTCATCTGGGGTTAGTTATATTGGATAATACTCTCCCGACTTATTCCACTCACTTCATTAGATATAAGAATAATTATAAATATTTATTCATAACTTTTATAACCCGTTAACTTTGGTAATAAACCCTTTGTGACCAAATTATAATTATTATTGCGATTAATAACTTATCAGAAAAATAATAAAATGAGAATACCTGAAAATTCCTCAGAGACCCAACAGAAGCGGTACGATATGCTCCTTCTGTCGAGACGAAGCGTTCTTGTTGTCGGTAGGTGCCTTCGCATGAATAACCCTAAAGTTCTCTTTGTCTTCAGATGTTACTTGAAGTTATCGGCTTGCATAGATTCTTTGTATTAAAGATTTCTGAAGACAACTTTATCAAAAGTGAAACGGCACAGTAACATGGCAATGTTCTCAGCAGTTGATAATCAAGTACTACTTTCAAATATAATATTTTAAATATCATATATTTCTTAAGCATAGGATCAGGATCAAAGAGAACAATAAAGAAAAGTGTCATTTTTTCATTTAGTGACGGCACCGATCGGTTTTCTGACCGGAACTGAAATAGCTCTGTAGAAACCCAAATCGCGTGCGGCTAATAATATGTATATATACATAAAAATAGACGTGTTTTTCCCTATATTTCACTTTTCAGCCACCACTACATAGCACAGATCACTGGTGTTTGTGTGAGGAAGTAGCATGGAATTTCCTATCGTGCACAACATGGCCGAATGCCGATAGCTGTGGGGATGTGGAAGATATGATGATTAAAGTTGGTTAAAGCAGGACGTTTTCATATTTCGACCAAAAATGTCTGTCTCCTTATGCTTCTCTTTCCTGCCACAAATACATAGGATAGACCATTGATGTTTGCGTGTGGTAGTAGCAGTGAATCTCTCATCGTGCACTCCGGTGGTTAAATGTCGGTAGCTGTGGGGTTTGGGAGATATGGTGGTTTAAAGTGGTTAACCTGCGCCACTTTCATATTTCTTCCGAAGACGCATGTGTCTTGATGTATCACTTTTCAGCGAAAACTATCACTGGCGTTTGTGTGTGGTAGTAACACAGAGTCACCTTTCGATCACAACGTTGGCCGATTTTCAGTAACTGTGGGAGTGTGGGAGATATGGTGGTTGAAAGTGGCCAATCAAGGATATTTTCGTATTTCGACCAAAGACATGTGTGTCCGTGAAGTTTACTTTGCTGCCTGAACTGCATAGCGCAGATGACTGGCGTTTCTGTGTGGTAATAGCATCGAGTCTCTATGCACTATGGTGATTAGATGTCAGTAGCTGTCAATCCAAATTCTTTACAACCACGAACGAAGTCGTGGGTACCAGCTAGTAAATATATAAGTTTCAAGTAGATGTTGCCGCATCAAACTAGATCAAAAACCTTAACAGATAGTTTGTAAACGTGCTTGATAACATCTCTATCACGAGATATAATGATCAATACACCGTAACGAGCCGATGGATGGGCCAAAATGTTTCCTAAATCATCAGAATCCATGTATGGTACCCTCAAAAGGCCATGGCTTGACTAAACAGGGAATACTGCCTGGGAAACTTCCAAGAACAGAAGAGTGCTTAAGTGTCAGGTTAAGACTTAATGGGTATCCTACGTAGAGTTATTGCAAAGGAATAAGTTTATCCAATTGATGGTGTATTTTGAGCAGGTGTGTTGCACCTGGCACGACCCGGAAGAGTCGATGCTTCGTGCTTGGCACGGAGCGGCGTGGTATGTTCCCACCAGACGGCGAGCTTCTGGCGAGTTGCCTCTGAAGGCCGCACGCCGACCTTCGCGGACATTCACCCCGCCTACGCATCTGCTCCTACCAACCAGTGCTGGCTGGTGTAATAACGACGTCTCTGGAGGTGCTCTACTCCCGAGACGTTGATATTCAAAGCCTTCGACGTCGTTATTTCATCAGTCCATAGACTGAATAAAAGCCACGGGAGATGAGAACCAAAAATAAAATTCAAACATGTTTCAACTCCAAAATCCTGCGATTGAAGCATATGCATTTATAAAAGAAAATAGTGCTTCTGCTTTTAGTATTCATTTGGATCAGTAACTCTCCTTGGGAATACAGTTTTCCCAACGGTATAATAATAAATCCGTGTGGTCGTAATGACCTGGAGACAGGGTTTCTATTGGCTGCGCATTCCGCCACTGTCGTAACCGCCTTAACCTAACCCGGCAATCCTGCCGGGTACAGGGGACCTACAGTTTAACGTGGAATCCGAACCACGGAAGCGTTCGGACGTACTTCACATTACACAGCATGCTGTGCCAGAGGTGAAGGCTGGGTTAAGCGCCTTTGAAAATCCCCGCCGAGACAAGGATTCGAACCACGGACCTTTCGATCTCCAGTCAGACGCCTTAACCACCGAGCCACCAGACCACTATCCCAACGGTAAAAGAAAGAATGACCGTATGGCATTGTTGGTAGGGAGACTCCGAAGAATAGTTCGGCCGCGCCGGTTTGATAGGGTTTCTATTTGCTCCGCGTGCGCCTCTGTCGTGGCTAACATTATACTAACCCAGTAATCCTACCGGGTACAGCGGACCTACAGTTTAACGTAGAATCCGAAACACAGAAGCGTTCTGGCGTAATTCACGTTATACTGCAAACTGTACCAGGCTTGAAGGTCGCATTAAGGGCCTTTCAAAACCCCCACCCAAATGGGGATTCAGACCGGACATCTTTCGGTCTCCAGTCATCCGGCTTAATTACTGAGCCATCAGAACGCAACCTTCCACCTGTTAGGGGGCATCCACAAATTACGTGAGGTGTTTTTCCGGACTCCCCTCCCCCCTCTGGTGAGACTTCATGAAATCTGGTCCAACCCCCCTTGAGACTCCTTTTTTTTTATCGGTCTCACCCACACTTTTCGACGAATTACCCCCCCCCCCCACCCCTAAAATCGACTTTCGCGTCATTTGTAGACCTTTTTTGATTAAAGCTCTACTGTCTAACAAAAGTTTCAAAAACCTCACCTGAGATTTTCGTTGACCCCCCCCCACCCCCTTGGTGAGATTTCGCCGGATCCACCCCCCCCCCCATTTCACCTCAAGTAATTTATGGACGCCCCCTTAGCACGATAAAACGGAAGGAGAAAACTAACACTTAAAAGCTTAAAAAGTTATGGTATTGTTGCCAATAAATATAACCACACATAATGTTTCAGCTAAAAAGGTGAAAGTAAATAGTGGAGGGAAATCAACGTCATAACCACTACTTTACCGGAGTCAACTAATCAGATAGCAACTATCAAATTAATACATACGTCCACGATCAAGTTTTGGAATTAACTATACCCTGACTTCAGTACTTGTATTTAAATACTATCTGGTGACCACGACTTCGTATGTGTTTGTAAAGAATCTGGATTGACAGCTTCTGACATCTAACCACCATAGTGCACGATGGGAGACTCGATGCTATTACCACACACAAACGCCATTCATCTGCACTATGTAGTTCTGGCAGCAAAGTAAACTTCACGGACACACATGTCTTTGGTCGAAATACAAAAATATCCTTGATCGACCACTTTCAACCACCATATCTCCCACACTACCACCGTTACCGAAATTCGGCAACGTGGTTATCGATGGGTGACTCTGTGCTACTACCACAAACAAACGCCAGTGATCTGCGGTAGATAGTTTTGGCTGAAAAGTGATACACCATGACACATACATCTTTGGTAGAAATATGAAAGTGGCGCAGGTCGACCACTTTCATCCACCATATCTCCCACACATCCATAGCTACCGACATCTAACCACCATAGTGCACGATGGGAGATTCGATGTTATTACCACACACAAACATCAATGGTCTATCCTATGCAGTTGTAGCAGGAACGAGAAGTATAAGGATACACAAGTCTTTGGTCGAAATATGACCACACACAAACATCAATGGTCTATCCTATGTAGTTGTCGCAGGAACGAGAAGTATAAGGATACACAAGTCTTTGGTCGAAATATGAAAATTCCCAGCATCGACCACTTTTAACCATCATATCTCCCACATCCCCACAGCTATCGGCATTCGGCCAACGTTGTGCACGACAGGAAACTCCATGCTAATTCCACACACAAAGACCAGTGATCTGTGCTAGGTAGTGGTGGCTGAAAAGTGAACTATAGGGAAACACATGTATATTTTTATATATATTTATATATATATAAATATAAGATTTGTTGATTGCTTAATTTAAGCACACATTTGTGCCAATGCTTATGCATTGTACAAAACAAGCAGTTAAACAGTTAGAGGCTTTTTGAAGTGGCAGTTAAAAACAGTATAATTTGCAAGTTGTAAGCTTGAAACATACTTCTTCAGAATTCAGCGTGTCCCGGAATGCCGTGTACAAATTTGGAGGGGAGGTAGAGAACAACGTGAGGAGCCATAATTGCATCAGAAAGCACTGGCGGAAACGTAACCCTAACGAGATAAAGAGACAGTAAGCCACAACACAGAATGAATGTGTAAAACGCTTTACTACACAAAAAACAATAAATGGTTGCCATAAAAGTATCACAGGAGGTGTCAGAAATTGCGGTCATTGGCAAGTATGCACGCTCGACATCGACGCGATATGGATTGGCGAACATTTCGAAAATACACAGACGGAAAAAAAAATCCCAACACCAAGAAAAAAATATTGTAGAGTAATGAAATTTGGACAATGCATTTGTCAAGTTAACATGTTTAATTGATTAAATTTTCAAGATCACAGGTTAATTTAAGCTCAAGAAAATGCATTTCAAATGTGAAATACTGTTAAATTAATAGCCGGTGTAACCTCCAGAATTTTGAATGCAAGCCTGCAAACGTGAATGCATTGTGTCATACAGGTTTCGAATGTCACTTTGTGGTATGGAGTTCCATGCTTGTTGTACTTGTGCTGTCAATACTGGGACGGTCAGTGCTGGCTGTGGATGATGCTGGAGTTGTCGTTCAATGATATCCCATACGTGTTCAATTGGAGACAGATCTGGTGATCTCGCAGGCCAAGGTAACATGTCGACACTCTGTAGAGCACGTTGCGAGACAACAGCGGTATGAGGGCGAGCGTTATCCTGTTGAAAAACTCCCCCTTGAATGCTGTTCATGAATGGCAGCACTACAGGTTGAATTACCAGACTGACGTACAAATTTGCAGTCAGTGTGTTTGGTATAACCACAAGAGTGCTCCTGCTGTCATAGGAAATTGCTCCCCAGACCATGACTCCAGGTGTAGGTCCAGTGTGTCTATGCCGCAGACAGTTTGGTTGCAGGCGTTCCCCTGGCCTCCTTCTGACCAACACTCGGCCATCACTGGCACCAAGGCAGAACCTGCTTTCATCAGAAAACACAACAGATCTCCAGTGTTGGTCAGAAGGAGGCCAGGGGAACGCCTGCAACCAAACTGTCTGCGGCCTAGACACACTGGACCTACACCTGGAGTCATGGTCTGGGGAGCAATTTCCTATGACAGCAGGAGCACTCTTGTGGTTATACCAAACACACTGACTGCAAATTTGTACGTCAGTCTGGTAATTCAACCTGTAGTGCTGCCATTCATGAACAGCATTCAAGGGGGAGTTTTTCAACAGGATAACGCTCGCCCTCATACCGCTGTTGTCTCGCAACGTGCTCTACAGAGTGTCGACATGTTACCTTGGCCTGCGAGATCACCAGATCTGTCTCCAATTGAACACGTATGGGATATCATTGGACGACAACTCCAGCATCATCCACAGCCAGCACTGACCGTCCCAGTATTGACAGCACAAGTACAACAAGCATGGAACTCCATACCACAAAGTGACATTCGAAACCTGTATGACACAATGCATTCACGTTTGCAGGCTTGCATTCAAAATTCTGGAGGTTACACCGGCTATTAATTTAACAGTATTTCACATTTGAAATGCATTTTCTTGAGCTTAAATTAACCTGTGATCTTGAAAATTTAATCAATTAAACATGTTAACTTGACAAATGCATTGTCCAAATTTCATTACTCTACAATAATTTTTTCTTGGTGTTGGGATTTTTTTTTCCGTCTGTGTACCTGGCGTTTCACCGATATTCGTTGCCACTAGATCCATTTCAGAATTGACGGGTGTGTCGTACACAAGGATCTTCATGGCACCCCAGAGAAAAAAAAATCCAGAGGAGATAAATTAGGGCATTTGGGAGGGCAAGCGACAGGACCACCACGCCCAATCAACCTGTTTGGAAATGTCCGGTCTAAATGGTCACGTACACACCTTCCATGTTGAGATGGCTCCCCGTCCTGTTGAAACCACACGCGGCGCCGAACAGATGCGGGGACATCGATAAGCAGTTCCTGAAGAACCTCCTGTAGAAAGACGAGATAGGCCTAATTGCCAGAGTCCAGTCGAGGCGGTAAGATGTATGGCCCTAGTAAATTATCCCCCACGATACCCGCCCACACACTAACAGCGTTGTTGTGGGGCTCGTGGTCGGGTGCTGTGTGGGTTGTTTAAGGCCCTCATGTGCGCGTAGTGAGTATTAAACAAGGTTGCTTCATCACATGACAACATGGAACTGGCAACGTGCATGTCTGCCGCACTTTGGTTAATAAACCACAGTGCAAACGCGACACTTCGTGGGTGACCATCTGGCTGTAATAACTGCACTCTCTGTGCATGAAACGGATGTAAGGCTTCACCCTGCAGTACACGATGGACATTTCTTCTAGATGTTCCGGTGGCAACGGCAAGCGCCCGTACACAGCATGCAACATACCTGCAATCGTGGCTCTGAAGGATCCATGTTCCGCCAGGTTCTGATGCACCCGAACAAACGTTTGATGATTCGGTTGCCACCCCGTTGGATATATTTCCCCATACAGCCGAACAGTAGCACGTCCATTTCCGTTGTCTAGCCCGTACATGAAGTGGATATCCGCCAACAGGGCGTTTGTATAACGATTCATCGCACGCTGTCCATATCTGACAAGGGGATCTTACGGTCTCGGAAATTCAGTTTAGGATGAGACTTCGCAGGCTAGTAGTATACCTTCAGGGTGTGCACCCAGTAAAGTAGTAAAGCGTACTAGCCAGAAGATAACGAGAAAAAGGGCTCTATACTGGTTGGCTTTTACATCACGCCAGCATTTCGAAGTGGCTGAGTCTGTAGCGTCCTCGCTTGCTACGCGGACGTTAAGGGTTTGATGCTACCTTAGGTAACACATTTTATAATTGTTTTAAAAATTATAATCGAAGAATTAATCCAATATGTGAAAGGGGAGGAAAATCTAATAATCATGGGTGATTGGAATGCAATAGTGGGAGAAGGAAAAGAGGAGAATACTGTAGGAGGTTTTGGTCTAGCAGAAAGAAATGAGCGAGGAAGCAGGTTGCTAGAATTTTGTGAAAGATATAAGCTAGTAGTGGCAAACACGCTATTTAAGAACCATGAAAGAAGAATATACACCTGGAAACGTCCTGGGGATACAGGCAGATATCAGCTAGATTATATCATGGTCAAACAGAGATTCAGGAATCAAGTTCTAGACTATAAAGCGTACCCAGGAGCAGACATAGACTCGGACCATAATTTGATAGTAATGAAGTGAAGGCTGAATTTCAAGCGAATAAGGAAGCAGCATAAGCAGAACAGATTGGAAGTGAATAAACTGAAACAATCTAGCACAAGAGAAAAATTTGCAGAAATGGTAGACTTAGGTCTAAGAAGTAACTGTGAAAGGAACTCAACCGAGGACGAATGGAATGCATTAAAGACCGAAATAATGAAAGCTGGCAAAGAAACATTAGGCTTTAGGGAACAAGCTGCCCGAAAACCTTGGATCACAGAAGAAATTTTGCAGCTGATGGATCAGAGGAGAAGGTACAAAAATTCTCAGGATGAAGCAGGAAGAAAGCAGTACAGACAATTTAGAAATCAAATGAATAGGAAATGCAAAATAACAAAAGAAAAATGGCTACAAGAAAAGTGTGAAGAAGTAGAAAAGGAAATGGTCGTAGGAAAAGTAAATGTTGCATATAGAAAGATCAAACAGAATTTTGGAGAAATGAAGGAATGAACATTAAAGCTGCCGATGTGAAACCTCTTTTAAGGTCAGAAGATAGAGCTAAAAGATGGAAGGAATACATTGAGAAACTGTATGTTGGGGACGACTTGAACAATAGTGTATTAGAAAAGGAAGGCGATGTCGACATTGATGACTTAGGAGATCCTGTTTTGAGGACAGAATTTAATAAAGCTCTGAATGACTTGAAAGCAAATAAGGCAGTTGGAATTGATGAGATCCCTGCAGAACTTCTTAAATCCCTAGGAGAGGAAGGAATCGAAAGATTATTCAAGCTGATATCAAATAGTTATGAAACAGCAGAAATTCCAACTGATTTTAATAAAAATATCATCTTCACACTTCCAAAGAAAGCACAAGCCGACAAATGTGAGAATTATCGCACCATTAGTCTAACATCACATGCTTCAAAATTACTCACCAGAATAATATACAGAAGGATGGAAAGGGTAGTAGAAGAGATAGTAAGTGAAGATCAGTTTGGATTTAGGAAAAATCGCGGTACAAGGGAAGCAATTCTGTCTTTAAGATTAATACTTGAAGGGCGGATCAAGAAAAACAAAGATACTTTTATGGCATTTGTTGATTTAGAAAAAGCTTTTGATAATGTTAGGTGGGACAAGATGTTCAAAATTTTAAAGAAGTCAGGTCTGAAGTATCGAGATAGAAGAATACTCTATAAACTATATAGGAATCAAGTGGCTGTAATAAAAGTAGAGAATCACGAGAGACATGCATCAGTTAAAAAGGGTGTGAGACAAGGTTGTAGTCTATCCCCGTTAATATTCAACTTGTATGTAGAAGAAGCAATGAAGAAAGTCAAAGAAAAATTTCCATGTGGCATAAGTTTTCAGGGAGAAAAAATCAGTATGCTACGATTTGCTGATGACATTGTCTTGTTAGCAGAGAGGGCTGAGGATATTGAGAAGTTACTGAATGGCATGAACAAAATACTAAAGGAAGATTTTGGACTGAATATAAATCAAAATAGGACAAAACTGATGAAATGTAGCAGAAATGATACCAATACTAGCAGATTAAATATAAAAATAGGATCAGATGCAATAGGAGAAGTGAGTGAGTTCTGTTACTTAGGAAGCAAAATTACAACCGATGGCCGAAGCAGGAATGATGTTAAAAGCAGAATAGCACTAGCAAAAAGAGCCTTCATGAAAAAGAGAAACCTTTTAGTTTCAAATATTGATCTAGGAATTAGAAAGAACTTTTTAAAACTCAATGTGTGGAGCACAGCACTTTACGGTAGTGAAACATGGACTTTAGGAATACCGGAAAGAAAGAAACTTGAAGCATTTGAAATGTGGTGCTACAGAAGAATGCAAAAAATTAGGTGGACAGACAAAGTAAGAAATGAATGAGTTTTGGAAATGATGGGTGAGAAAAGAAGTTTATGGAAGAAGCTTACAGGAAGAAGAGACAGGCTGGTAGGTCATATTTTGAGACATGCTGGATTGATTAATTTGTTAGTGGAGGGAACAGTGGAAGGTAAGAACTGTAGAGGACGACAGAGATTAGAATATATGAAGCAGATAATTGAGGACGTGGGTTGTATTGGGTATGTAGGGATGGAGGATTGCATCAAACCAGTCTAAGGACTGACAACAGCAAAAAAAAAAAAAAAAAATAATAAATAAAGTTAATGACCTAAAATATCGTCAATTAAATTATAATTAAGTTTTATTTATGAAATGACTGCTATTGCTAATTTAAAATTTGAATTAAAGATAAAATTTTATTTTTAAAAATTTAATAAGTTTCAAATGTATTTTTAATGGAGGTAAATTAAAACTTTAATTACTATTGTCATAAAAAGTAATTACAAATTTTAAGATATTATAAGCTGTGGAGAGATTAAAATATTTGTTGTAAATTTGAGGAACCAATTTCTATTTGGAAAAGTAGATTATAGCTCATGGGCGTATCCAGCGAGGGGCAGAGGGGGGCTGCTGCCCTCCTTAGAAGAAAAATTAAGTTCCCTTCAGTACGCTTCGACGAGTGAAGAACTGGCTTAGGAGCACTTTGTGAGAGGAAAGATTGACTGGATTATGCCTGATGAATGTGCATCGAAACTTCGTGAAAGAACACCGTGAAATATTGACAAACATAGTTATTGAAAAATTTTCTGAGAATCCGAGACGATTAATGTTTACATAAAAAGTAACTGACTTACGATCTTAATTAACTACATAGTAGGTCCTTAGATTAAGTGGTTGGATTACTATATTAATCAGTAATAAAAATTGTTTCCTGAATAGGATTGAGTTTCATTTTGTAAGAAATTGTCATGTTTCAGTCCCTCATCCCACTTCCTCGAAACCACCTAGTTGAGATCTTGCCCCCCCTCAAGTTCTTATCCTGGATACGGCCTATAATATAGCTGTTGCCCTACTATACATAGGTATGTGGTCACGAATTATGAAGACCTTAACGGTACTAATGGAACAATTGATCCTTACTGGTACAGTGCGATGTATACAGTTTTACCCACCCTTATTCCTCTAAAAACTTCGCAGAGATTCGAGCGTTCTGTACTGTGAAATATTATCCGAATTTTTAAAGTATTGTGAATTTAAAATGTCTGTTAATGAAGAAATCGTCAAAGTAAAAGAAGCTGCATATGAAATCAGTGAAGATTCATCAGATAATTATGAAATAGAAGAAAAAAAAATTAAGGGAGGTAGACCGTCTTTCTTTGGATTACAAAATTAAAGTTGTAAAAATTGGAAAGGCTCACCCCTCGTGAAATCTACAAACATTGCAAAAAGGATGCAGCTAGTTAAAAAAGAAGAAATATTTAGCCCAATGAGAAGAATAAATAAAAAGGAAGGAAATCAGTTTGATAAGTACGCAATAATGAATTCCTGGACACATGATTGTTGTGTTGAAGTCTGAATTACAACTTATCCGAGGTAGCATCGAACCCGGACCGCCCGCGTGCTAAGCTAGTTCGCTACAGATTCAGCCACTTCACTGGGCTGGGCTGGTCCGCAAATCGACTAATATATGAGCTGCGCGTAAAACTTTACAGCCCCTTTTCTCGGAATCACCTAGCTAGTGCGCTTTACTACTTTACTGGGTGGTCACCCTTACGCTATACTACTAACCTGCAAAGTCTCATCCCGAACTGAATTTCCGAGACCGTAAGGTCCCCTTGTGAAATGAGCAAACTACACCTACCGACCTTGCGAGCTCACGTATAGCGCCACCTATCGTTTTCCGCCCATGCTTTCCGATATAAATATGGCTCCTCACGATGTCCTCTACCTTCCCTCCAAATTTGCACACGGCATTCGGGGACACCCTGTATATAAAGATGAGAATTCAGTGCTAAAGGACGGAAGTCTCGCATGAGAACATTTCAGCGGCCAACAATCGTGCAACTGAAACAGTAGCTTTTTGATGAAAAGCACAATACTAAATAGAGTCGTGTGTGTTAGCAACAACCAATTCTATTTTAGAAACAATACTCCCAGTTCTTAGACAGAATTACAGCGATAACTAATTAATGCTAAGTTTATAGCGTTTGTTTTTTCCACGGAAACTCTGCGATAATGATGGACCGTTATCATTTGTAAAGAAGCGAAAATTTTATGCAAAGAATTACAGCTGCTTTTCCCAGAATTGAAAATTTATTAGGCTCTTGTATTTTGATGTAATATGCTCTATGGACTAAACCACACCATATAACCTCTTCAGTCCCGAGGTATCATATATGATACCTCCAGGAATTTTTTTTTCTTCGGCCACTGCACAGCTGAACCTTTTCTGGCCTATCGTATCAACTATAATATACATCGCGCTTCTCACAGCTCATATGTTCGATCTTCTGCTTTTGGTAGTCCTGATTGGAAACTTGGGATCCTGCAGCTGTACAACATGGCTCGTCAAAATAAAGGTAAAGACATATATTTTTTCCATGAAATAAAGTAACATGAAGCAGTAAAGTTGTGTGTATAATTTTCCTGCTTGACTCCCGAGGTATCATATATATATATATATAGCATCTATAAAAAATTAATTATTGTTTCAAAAATATTTTTTATGGCCATTCATTGTTAACTAGCATTAACACAAAGTAAATAACACAACAGTAGTTCTCTTGCACTTTTATTATGAGCTCGGGACTGAAGAGGATACTATTATATTATTTTAAAATTCTAAAATAAAATATTGAAACTAGATCTCGTATATGACCGTTTACACAAACAGAAATTTAGAATTGATACTTCCCTTGCCATCAATACCCAAATGCTTCTGCTTCTTTATTTATTATAAGCCACATTCTCCATAGTTTCAGCAATTTATGCATTTACTACATAAATTAACAGTACATATTAATGTCCTTCTGCTCAACATTTATCTTGAATAATACTGATCTTATTAGTTTCTATATAAAACACAGTCCATTTCATTTCAATCCGTTCAACAGGGGGCAATATTATGGTAGTATCCAGCCCCGAATTCCTACCCATCCTTGGTTTTCCAGTTCCTCGGAACTTAAAGGGGTTATCACCACATTAGTTAGGATACGTTTTAATCATGGTTCATTCGCACAGCATCTACCATACATCGATTAAACATAA
>JARYHS010011408.1:182962224-183003234 GCA_031002005.1 Vandiemenella viatica
CGCAGGTTAGTAGTATACCTTCAGGGTGTCGACCCAGTAAAGTAGTAAAGCGTACTAGCCAGAAGATTACGAGAAAAAGGGCTCTATACTGGTTGGCTTTTACATCACGCCAGCATTTCGAAGTGGCTGAGTCTGTAGCGTCCTCGCTTGCTACGCGGACGTTAAGGGTTTGATGCTACCTTAGGTAACACATTTTATAATTGTTTTAAAAATTGTAATCGAAGAATTAATCCAATATGTGAAAGGGGAGGAAAATCTAATAATCATGGGTGATTGGAATGCAATAGTGGGAGGAGAAAAAGAGGGGAATACTGTAGGAGGTTTTGATCTAGGAGAAAGAAATGAGCGAGGAAGCAGGTTGCTAGAATTTTGTGAAAGATATAAGCTAGTAGTGGCAAACACGCTGTTTAAGAACCATGAAAGAAGAATATACACCTGGAAACGTCCTGGATATACAGGCAGATATCAGCTAGATTATATCATGGTCAAACAGCGATTCAGGAATCAAGTCCTAGACTGTAAAGCGTACCCAGGAGCAGACATAGACTCGGACAATAATTTGATAGTAATGAAGTGCAGGCTGAAATTCAAGCGAATAAGGAAGCAGCATAAGCAGAACAGACTGGAAGTAAATAAACTGAAACAATCTAGCACTAGAGAAAAATTTGCAGAAATGGTAGATTTAGGTCTAAGAAGTAACTGTGAAAGGAGCTCAACCGAGGACGAATGGAATGCATTAAAGACCGAAATAATGAAAGCTGGCAAAGAAACATTAGGCTTTAGGGAACAAGCTGCCCGAAAACCTTGGATCACAGAAGAAATTTTGCAGCTGATGGATCAGAGGAGAAGGTACAAAAATGCTCAGGATGAAGCAGGAAGAGAGCAGTACAGGCAATTTAGAAATCAAATAAATAGGAAATGCAAAATAGCAAAAGAAAAATGGCTACAAGAAAAGTGTGAAGAAGTAGAAAAGGAAATGGTCGCATGAAAAGTAAATGTTGCATATAGAAAGATCAAACAGAATTTTGGAGAAATGAAGGAAAGAGGTATGAACATTAAAGCTGCCGATGGGAAACCTCTTTTAAGGTCAGAAGATAGAGCTAACAGATGGAAGGAATACATTGAGAAACTGTATGTTGGGGACGACTTGATCAATAGTGTATTAGAAAAGGAAGGCGATGTCGACATTGATGACGTAGGAGATCCTGTTTTGAGGATAGAATTTAATAAAGCTCTGAATGACTTGAAAGCAAATAAGGCAGTTGGAATTGATGAGATCCCTGCAGAACTTCTTAAATCTCTAGGAGAGGAAGGAATCGAAAGATTATTCAAGCTGATATCAAATAGTTATGAAACAGGAGAAATTCCAACTGATTTTAATAAAAATATCATCTTCACACTTCCAAAGAAAGCACAAGCCGACAAATGTGAGAATTATCGTACCATTAGTCTAACATCACATGCTTCAAAATTACTACCCAGAATAATATACAGAAGGATGGAAAGGGTAGTAGAAGAGATAGTAGGTGAAGATCAGTTTGGGTTTAGGAAAAATCGCGGTACAAGGGAAGCAATTCTGTCTTTAAGATTAATACTTGAAGGGCGGATCAAGAAAAACAAAGATACTTTTATGGCATTTGCTGATTTAGAAAAAGCTTTTGATAATGTTAGGTGGGACAAGATGTTCAAAATTTTAAAGAAGTCAGGTCTGAAGTATCGAGATAGAAGAATACTCTATAAACTATATAGGAATCATGTGGCTGTAATAAAAGTAGAGAATCACGAGAGACATGCATCAGTTAAAAAGGGTGTGAGACAAGGTTGTAGTCTATCCCCGTTAATATGCAACTTGTATGTAGAAGAAACAATGAAGAAAGTCAAAGAAAAATTTCCATGTGGCATAAGTTTTCAGGGAGAAAAAATCAGTATGCTACGATTTGCTGATGACATTGTCTTGTTAGCAGAGAGGGCTGAGGATATTGAGAAGTTACTGAATGGCATGAAAAAAATACTGAAGGAAGATTTTGGACTGAATATAAATCAAAGTAAGACAAAAGTGATGAAATGTAGCAGAAATGATACCAATACAGTAGATTAAATATAAAAATAGGATCTGATGCAATAGGAGAAGTGAGTGAGTTCTATTACTTGGGAAGCAAAATTACAACCGATGGCTGAAGAAGGAATGATGTTAAAAGCAGAATAGCACTAGCAAAAAGAGCCTTCATGAGAAAGAGAAACCTTTTAGTTTCAAATATTGATATAGGAATTAGAAAGAACTTTTTAAAACTCTGTGTGTGGAGCACATCACTTAATGGTAGCGAAACATGGACTTTAGGAATACCGGAAAGAAAGAAACTTGAAGCATTTGAAATGTGGTGCTACAGAAGAATGCAAAAAATTAGGTGGACAGACAAAGTAAGAAATGAACGAGTTTTGGAAATGATGGGTGAGAAAAGAAGTTTATGGAAGAAGCTTACGGGAAGAAGAGACAGGCTGGTAGGTCATATTTTGAGACATGCTGGATTGGTTAATTTGTTAGTGGAGGGAACAGTGGAAGGTAAGAACTGTAGAGGAAGACAGAGATTAGAATATATGAAGCATATAGTTGAGGACGTGGGTTGTAATGGGTATGTAGAAATGAAGCGGTTAGCACAGGATAGGAAGGGATGGAGGATTGCATCAAACCAGTCTAAGGACTGACGACAGCAAAAAAAAAAAAAAAAAGTTAATGACCTAAAATATTGTCAATTAAATTATAATTAATTTTTTATTTATGAAATGACTGCTATTGCTAATTTAAAATGTGAATTAAAGATAATATTTTATTTTTTAAAATTTAAAAAGTTTCAAATGGAGGTAAATTAAATCTTGTCATAAAATGTAATTACAAATTTTAAGATATTATAAGCTGTGGAGAGATTAAAATATTTGTTGTAAATTTAAGGAACCAATTTCTATGTGGAAAAGTAGATTATAGCTCATTGGCGTATCCAGTGAGGGGCAGAGGGGGGCTGCTGCCCTCCTTAGAAGAAAAATTAAGTACGCTTCGACGAGTGAAGAACTGACTCAGGAGCACTTTGTGAGAGGAAAGATTGACTGTATTATGCCTGATGAGTGTGCATCGAAACTTCGTGAAAGAACACCGTGAAATATTGACAAACATAGTTATTGAAAAAATTTCTGAGAATCCGAGACGATTAATGTTTACATAAAAACTAACTGACTTACGATCTTAATTAACTACATAGTAGGTCCTTAGATTAAGTGTTTGGATTACTATATTAATCAGTAATAAAAATTGTTTCCTGAATAGGACTGAGTTTCATTTTGTAAGAAATCGTCATGTTTCAGTCCTTCATCCCACTTCCTCGAAACCAATATGAGTTGCTCCCCCCCCCCCCCCCCCCTCTAGTTGAGATCTTGCCCCCCTCAAGTTCTGATCCTGGATACGGCCTATAATATAGCTGTTGCCCTACTATACATAGGTATGTGGTCACGAATTATGAAGACCTTAACGGTACTAGAGGAATAAGGGTGGGTAAAACTGTATACATCGCACTGTTACAAAAAGGTACGGCCAAACTTTCAGGAAACATTCCTCACACACAAACAAAGAAACTATGTTACCTATGTGGACATATGTCCGGAAACGCTTACTTTCCATGTTAGAGCTTATTTTATTACTTCTCTTCAAATCACATTAAACATGGAATGGAAACACACAGCAACAGAACGTACCAGCGTGACTTCAAACACTTTGTTACAGGAAATGTTCAAAATGTCCTCCGTTAGCGAGTATACATGCATCCACCCTCAGTCGCATGGAATCCCTGATGCGCTGATGCAGCCCTGGAGAATGGCGTATTGTATCACAGCCGTCCACAATACGAGCACGAAGAGTCTCTACATTTGGTACCGGGGTTGCGTAGACAAGGGCTTTCAAATGCCCCCATAAATGGAAGTCAAGAGGGTTGAGGTCAGGAGAGCGTACTAACATACTAACGAAACTAAAATGAGCTCTAACATGGAAAGTAAGCGTTTCCGGACACATGTCCACATAGCATATTTTCTTTGTTTGTGTGTGAGGAATGTTTCCTGAAAGTTTGGCCGTACCTTTTTGTAACACCCTGTATATATATAGCATCTATAAAAAATTAATTATTGTTTCAAAAAAAAAATTATGGTCATTCATTGTTAACTAGCATTAACACAAAGTAAATAACACAACAGTAGTTCTCTTGCACTTTTATTATGAGCTCGGGACTGAAGAGGATACTATTATATTATTTTAAAATTCTAAAACAAAATATTGAAACAAGATCTCGTATATGACCGTTTACACAAACAGAAATTTAGAATTGATACTTCCCTTGCCATCAATACCCAAATGCTTCTGCTTCTTGTGTTACAATATTTATTTATTATAAGCCACATTCTCCATAGTTTCAGCAATTTATGCATTCACTACATAAATTAACAGTACATATTAATGTCCTTCTGCTCAACATTTATCTTGAATAATACTGATCTTATTAGTTTCTATATAAAACACAGTCCATTTCATTTCAATCCGTTCAACAGGGGGCAATATTATGGTAGTATCCAGCCCCGAATTCCTACCCGTCCTTGGTTTTCCAGTTCCTCGGAACCTAAAGGGGTTATCACCACATTAGTTAGGATACGTTTTAATCATGGTTCATTCGCACAGCATCTACATCGATTAAACATAATAAATTCAGATATATGTGAATACTGAAATTTCGAGTTAGGTGATGTAAACCACATAGTTTTCTCTTGCCCAAAGCATAAAGCTCACAGGCCTAAATTCTTGAGAGATCTAATCATCTTCGGAATACCTTTCCGACAAGTATTTCCTGTCTGCTGCATGGCAACAATAAGGTCATTTATAGTTTGTTAGTGAGATTTATAAAAATAACTAATATTAAGATTTAGAAAAATAAGTCTTTTTAATATTTTTTTTCTGTGTATATAAATAATTAGTTTTATAAAGAAAGTACTGTAAAAGGATAGATAAAATCCCTCTTTACATTTTAATTATGTTGTAATTTTTGTACATGTGTTACATTAATTCTTGATTTTATAAACATATTTGTATCCATTTGAGTAATAGTCGACCTTATAATTACCTTGTAAAATGATTTGTTTATCTGTATAATGCTTCACAAAGTCCTGACTCTTTGTATAAATAGCTGATGGCTGTATAGTGCCATTTGTCGCTTCAGGCTAAATAAAATAAAAAAAACAATCTCATACCATCTCTGACTTTACATTCAGCGATCATTAATATTATTCGTTGTAGACAAAACAGTTTCTAGAAACAAATCAGACACAAACATTTAATTTTTTTAACTACATAGTTTCCTCACATATACCTCCCAATGTATAACTGTGAAATCATTCTATGAAACTATAAAATGAAAAAAAAATCTTAATACTAAGATACTATCATTATAATTATTAATCTTAGAATAATTTTTTTTTTACAATCACAACTCAATTAATTGTTATCAAATCTCGTATACGTCAATTATACAGTTGACTGCAGCATTTTCTTTTTAATTTTAAACAACTCAATATAATTTTAAATCCTAGCTCTTTTCCTGAACTATGCATAATAATATGCATTCAGATGATGAATTCCTGTTACTTAGAAAGGACCATGATAAACATCAAAAACTTTTTTATTTCCACATAGATTTCATAAGATTTTCCATGCGTTCATACAAGGACTATGTGTCCAATTTTAAAATCTGTTGTTCTTACATGTCTGTCGTATCTTTTCTTCAGGTTTTTTTTCCTAATGTTTTCTCTTACTCTATTAAACAGTTCGTTCTCGTTCATAATCGATTTTGGTGGCAGAGTTATTAGTTCAGATACTAAATTGTGGGCTTCTTTTTTCATTATTATCTGATACAGTGGAAATCCAATGCTGCCGTATGTCATACGGAATATCCTTCAATTATTTCACATGTTGCACCCGTTTTGTAGGTTTATGGGTACAATAAGTACGACACAATCATCCTATTTCCCCCATAACTCGCTCAGCGGGATACCTGATGGATGATAAGTGGATATTTTAATATGTTTAATATTAGATTCTTTCAAACATTTCTCCCATCTCTTCGAAACAAAGTGTCTCCCACTATCTGAAAGCATTTACTTTTGGCGACCCACTTCTTCAAAATAGTTTTTCTCCAGTTTGTCCACCAAAGTATTTGCAGTTGCTTTACGAATGCTGTATAGCTTCACAAATTTAGAAAAAAAAGGTACCACTAATACAAAGAAGTACATAAATCCTCCTCTTGCTCTTGGTAATAGTCCGTAAAGAAATACTGCCAACATTTGCAGAACATTTTTGGACGTAATAGTTTGCAATTCTTCCCTGGTTATTTATCATTATTATTATTATTACTCCGTGTTTCACTAAAAGTGTGTGGCGGAGGGTGCACTGCACCAGTCCTAATGTCTAAGCATTTGTGCCTAGGAAAGGATATACGGGATTTGGCAGGAAGCGCCCATGAGTTATTTTTAGGAACCATCCCTGCATTCGCCTGGAACGATCTAGGAAAACCAGGGAAATCTCAGATTAGGATGGTCGGAGGGATTTATAGATACCTACTCATATCGGAATCTAAGTTCTCTCGCTCGATAAATGCTTCCTATTCCACTCCCTAATCGCTCGTGGAAAAAAAGAGTGTAGAAATGAATCGGTCCTGGCCCTGATTTCTCTTATTTTCACGGCCATTCCTAGATATGAATGTAGCTGGTAGTAATATGTGTTTGCTGTCATCCTGAAATATGTCAGTCGTTAATTTTTCAATCAGATTCTGCCGAGAACAACACCTTCGGTGTTCCAGGTCTTCCCAATCCAACTCATTCAACATAGCGCTTACGCTTTCCCTCTAGCTATTCATATCTGTCACGAAACGGGCGGCTCTTCTTTGGACCTTCTCAAGTGCATCCATTAACACCTTTTGATAGAGACCCCGTACAGAACAATGTACCAGAACTTTGTATGCAATCGATTTAACTTCCGGTGTAGCCTACATTGTTTTAAATTACGACCTAGAAATTAGAGCATATTATTTGCTTTCCAATTACCTTCTCAGTATATTCATTCCACAACAAATTATTACGATTTGTTACACCCACGTATTTAGCGGAATCTGCAGTTCTAAGGACAGTGCCATTAATTTTATATTCAGAGATAAATGGTGTAGCTTTTTTTAATTATATACCTGGCATTTTTTTAGCGTTTTACTCCAGCTGCCAGTCTTTGCACCAAGAAATTATTTTCGTAACATGGGCTTGTAATAAAACGCAGTCGTCCTGCGCTTTTAGTTCACTACAAATATAAGCATCAGCGGCAAATAGTCTTTTTTCCTCCATATTACGTCGTGTAAATCATTAATGTATATGAGAAACAACAGAGGCCCTGTCACACTCCGGTGGGGAACCCCGGACCACACTTCTGTCAGTGATAAGCGCTCACCGTCGAGAACTACACACTGTGTTCTACTCTTCAAAAGTTTGTAACCCAGTCACATATTTGTTTAGATATACCATAACTACGAAGTTTCGAAAGTAATCTTGTGTGAGGCACAGTGTCGAAGGATTCTTTAAAATCTAATAGAACCAATTCAACTTAGGATTACTTATCTATAACACAGCACAAATCGTGTATAAAAAGTGCAAGTTGTGTCTCGGAGCATCGGCTGAATCCATATTGGCTTGAGTTTGTAGAACTAAAGTGGCAACTATTTTTCTCTTTGTTTTAAAGTATTTGTGTCCATAGTTCCATGGAAATCGAAAAAAACAATAGGTTTGTATAAAAATTAAGGGTTGTAAAGGGGTAGAGGTTGTGTTTTTTTTTATTTTTTGGTCAGAAACCTTCTCCATGAACAAATACATATATGTGCCAACTTTTATGGTGATCGGTCAAACGGTATCTACTGTAGCTATGTATAAAGTAGCAAGAATTAAGTGGGTAGAAAGGGGGAGAGGGGTTAGGTTTTTGCAAACCAAAAGTTAACAGTATTTGTCTCTTTGCTTTAAAGTATACGCGTGCAAATTTCCATCAAAATCGGATAGAAATGTGGGTTTGAATAAAAAATAAGGGGTGTAAATAGGGAGAGAAGGTAGTGATTGGATTTTTTGGGTCAGAAAACGTCTTCAATAACAAAAAATATATGTATGTGCCAATTTTAATAGTGATACGGTCAAACGGTGTCGACTTCTATTAATCTCGGATATATATGTCTGTTGCTATGTTCTCAAAAATTAGACTTTCGGTGCGGCTGAACAAAAGTAAGAAATAACATCATTCATCCAACCGAACCCCACTAAGGTTACTGGCATCATGCCACTCTGTTGGAAACAAACAATCAGCGCTTTTTGTTCTAAAGTGCAAAATTTGAGTAAAAAATCCGACAATTTCGAAAAAAATCTACATTTTTGCGTAGAAATTAAATCACAGTTAAACCGTAAAAAAAAGTTTATGAAACGGTTATTTAGAATGTTCGTGAGAACTGGGCCAATTTTTCTGGAGTTACGTTGTTAAAAATTAAAAAAAAAAGAGTACAAATAAATGTATCGTAAGGGAAATGGAACTTCTTCACTATTTCTTTACTATTGTTTACGAACAAGCCCACATAGACACTGAAGAGCCAAAGAAACTGGTATAGGCCTGTGTATTCAAACACAGAAATATGTAAACGCTCAGAGTACGGCACTGAGGTCGGCAACGCCTATAGAAGACAACAGATGTCTGGCGTAGGCGTTAGAGCGGTTACTGCTGCTACGATGGCAGGTTATCACCATTTAAGTGAGTTTGAACGTAGCATTATAGTCGGCGCATGAGAGATGGGACACAGCATCTCCGAGGTAACGATGAGGTGGGGATTTTCCAGTACGACCATTTCACGAGTGCATCGTGAAAATCGGGAATCCGGTAAAACATCAAATCCCCGACATCGCTGCGGCCAAAAAAGATCCTGCAAGAACGGGACCAACGACGACTGAAGAGAACTGTTCAACGTGACAGAAGTGCAACACTTACGCAAATTGTTGCGGATATCAATGCTGGGCCACCAACAAGTGTCAGCGTGCGAACCATTCAACGAAACATTATTGATATGGGCTTTCGGAGCTGAAGGTTCACTCGTGTACCCTTGCTGAGTGAACGACACAAAGCTTTACGCCTCACCTGGGCCCGTCAACACCGACAGGGGACTGTCGATGATTGGGAACATGTTGCCTGGTCTGACGAGTCTCGTTTCATTTGTATCGAGCGGATGGACGTCTACAGGTATGGAGACAACCTCATGAATTCATACATCTTGCATGTCAGCAGGGGACTGTTCAAGCTGGTGGAGGCTCTGTAATGGTGTGGGGTGTGTGCAGTTGGAGTGACATGGGACCTCTGATACGTCTAGATACGACTCTGACAGGTGACACGCATGTACGTACGCATCCTGGCTGATCACCTGCATCGATTCACGTCCATTTTGCAATCCTACGGACTTTGACAATTCCAGCAGGACAATGCGACACCCCACACGTCCAGAATTGCTACAGAATGACTCCAGGAACACTCTTCTGTTTTTAAACACCTTCGCTGGCCACTAAACGCCCCAGACATGAACATTATTGAGCATATGTGGGATGCCTTGCGGACCTGCCGTTCAGAACAGATCTCCACCTCCTCGTACTCTTACGGATTATAGACAGCCTTGCAGGATGCTTGGTGTCAATTCCCTCCAGCACTACTTCAGAATCTATACAGTTAAATTTTCAATGTTGCCTCAGTTGTTTCAATACGATGAATTAGTTTAATAGGGAACAAACACAGGTGTAGGTAAGATTGAGCAACAAAGTGGCGTCGCTTTAACTGCAGCAACCGGATGGGGAAAAAGTGACCATACCCAACAAACTCGTGCCCTAGTGTAAGAAATACGGACAGAATAATGCAAGCTGAGTAATTTCGAGATTGACTTCGTATTCAACAATTAAATTTTATACAATGATATACAAGCCTTAATTTTGAGAGGAATAAGAAGTCTCATATATACGCATTGGCTTCTAAGTGAATCCTGTGACTAACTGAATAAAATAGTTTCCGCGTGGTTGCAGCATTTGTTAGACGTCGAACGCGAAGCTTCACGTTTAGTCGGCAGCCAGGTAGCGGTGCCACTGCTTAGCGGAGCTGGCGTGTGTAGTGAAATCGTACGTGGGCGGAAGGCCGTTGGAATCTGCTGGCGATTCTTCCTGGAGGTGCGCGCCAAGCAAGGTCGCCGGTCGTGCGTGAAGCTGGCCGTGCATTCCGACCATCCCATGCGACACACGTACCCAGGGGGACCGCAGGCAAGGTCGAGGACGGGCGACCACCCCGGGAGCAGCCAGCCATAACAAGGCGACACCGCCTAGGGAAGCCTAGACCCGCCAACACGATGGCAACACAGTGAAATACAGTGTACAGTAAAGCAATGGGAGCTTAATGCCGATGTACCTACCTTACTTTCCGAGTCCAGAAACGCACTAAACTTCTTCCCCCAGCTCTCTCAGCGTTGTACTTTGGTAAATATTTTTTTTTTACGCCTTGTCGATGGCTAAGATCATTAGAGGCGGAATGGGACTGGGGGACAAGGAACGGGAAGGAATTCGGCCATGGCCTTTTTGAAGGGAGCATCCCGGTATTCGCCTGGAGTGATTTCAGGAAACCACGGAAAACCCAAATCTGGATGCCCGGACCGGGATTCAAACCCGCGTCCTTCCGAATGCGAGGCCAGAACGTTAACCGTTCACCCACCACGCTCGGTCAAATTAAATTCTGTTGGTTCCCAGGTTCATCTGAAAAGATGTCAGGTTACTATATCTTCTCGTTCCAGTATTCTACATCTACATTTACCCATACTCTGCAATTCACAAAATTGTGGGTGGCAGAAGGTGATCAGCACCAATGCTAATCTCTTCGCTGTGGATTCCAATCCCGAATGCTACGAGGGAAAAAGAATTCATATAAGAATCAGTGCGACACCTTATTTCTCTATTCTTATCTTTCCTGTTATCCCGGCTCAAATAGGTTGGCGGAAGAAGTATTTCACTACACTCGTAAGTGGAAGTTGGTGTACGCATGTTTACCAATAAGTTCAAACGAAACGTGCGTCGTCTATCTATCAGAGACTAACAGCCTACTCTACTAATCAGTTCTGCGACGCTTTCATAAGGACTGTAGCAAGCGGTCACGAATCGAGCGGCTCTTCTCTGTACTTTCTCTATACTGTCGATCAACCCCTTACGAAACGGATCCCAGATGGCACAACAGTAGTCCAAATGTGGACGCACGAGAGATTTGTACGCTATCTCCTTTGTTTGTTCATTACAATTATTCAAGATTCGACCTATAAATCGCAGCCAAGAATTAGCTCTACCTACTAACGAATTAATGTGTATGTCCCATTTCATATTCCCTTGTACCGTTATTCCCAAATATTTCATAGAATTGACCATGTCAATAACTGAATTGTTTAACTCGTATTCAGCGGCTTTCACAGCGTTATCCTTTTGGTAAAATTAAACCTTGCTGATTCACAGGTTAATCCAAGAGTGGACAGAGGAGTAGGTGATGTTGTGCTTGCATTGCTCCACACTCGGATGTTTCGTCCTTTACATAGCCCCGTTTCTTCAGGTTGTTTTTGCATTTTGAGACCCCTGCCCTGAGGCGTAGTATACATTACGTTATGTCTCCCAGGTAATTCCTCTTGTAGCTCGTGATTATGATCGCTGTGATTCTCCTGCCAGATATTCGTCTAGTCTCTGGTGTGGTTGATAGGGGTATCGTTCTCTTAAGGAAACTTTTTCAGTTCCTCAGTTGTTCTAGAACGGAAATGTAATTGTGTGGTGCGCGCCGACGGTCTTCTAATCACGTCTTTCTGTCTTTTTATGCCGTTACTGTTCTTCTGATTTGTGATGGAACTATACCCGCTAGTTTATATTCCGTGGTTAGAGCATCTCAAGCATCCAGTAACTATTCTTGCTGTCTCGTTTAGAGCACCAAAGTGTCAAAGCAAAGCATCAAATGCCGAGATCACGTCCTGTGAGGGAATAATGCATAATAATGTCATTCACGGTCGGATCTACTGTCAGATCATGCTCCGTCTCCATATATAAGTCTGAAGATATCAGAGGACTCGACTAACACAAGCTAATGCTAAAGAGTGGTTTGTTGCTTGTTTTGTAAACGAGGCCCGAATGTACATGGCGACCCATTGTGAGGAAACTTTTCACCTGCGCTTCTGGATGATACTACCAGTAGCAGAAGAAAGTTTATAGCCAACTGCTTGAAAAAGCCGTCAATCATCCAACCGTGCTAATTACATGAACCCCCGGTATACGGCACATGCAGACTACCTTCCATTCCCCACCCCAATATTTATTTTCCCCACCTCAAGTAACCTGGACTTGTCCAGCTGTTGCTGGTGTCCACAGGCTGATTTATCAATAACCTATGATACAGGTCGGCTAAGACAACAGAATGACTTATTAATTACAGGTAGCCACGTCCCAAAAATCGCAACCTAACATGCACAATTAAAAACGTTCGTACTCGCAAGCATTTATTAGAAAATAAGACATAAATGTTTATCGTAATTAATGCAGTCTTTATTAAACACCATATCACTATAAGAACTTTGCTATTTCTAATTACTAGCTGTCATTGACCCATGTATGCAGAAAATTAACATCTTAAATTGATTAAAGCTTCTGGAAAACGAATTAAGATTATTAGCAGTTAATAAAGATATCTTTAACCCATAAAAAATCAAAATTTGATGTTGATTTAAAAGTTTTATAATGCTCTAAAAGGAACATACAAATTCCCAGCGGTGTTTGATGATTTATATCGAATTCAGGCAGTTACTGGCTAGATGGGTTTACCAATAAAGTTCTAACCGCGGAAAATTCAACCATTTACCATTATCGTTATTTACCCACCAATTTTTGTAAACTGTATATGCTTCATAATCGTAATTTTCAATTCTATAACTCTGCGCCATTAATTTTCGTATACAAACAACGACTCCTTGTTTTTGCGGTGTTTGGATAGTTCTCTAGTCCGCGGAGACATACAAAATTAACAGTTTTTGGGTAACAAATTGGTGTTCCAGCTTGAATGGTAGCCGTATGGTTATAAATGAGACGTTTTGGGGCAAGATAAACCATGGCTTTCACAGAGGGGGGTATACTTTAGACTAGTGTGGTTGACCTTCCAATGAATCATTTATTTCAAGGCGGCCTTCTATGCCGCGAGAGATACTACATCTGTCCGCTTTTGAACATTTATTTTCTCAGAGGCCATGCAACTATTTCGTGTGGCAGATGTCCCCATCGTCTCTAAGGGGTGCCATTTATTTCACGACTTCCTAATCAGATCATTATTTTCCGCGACCCCAGTTAATACTCAGAACGACTTGCGAACAGCACATATTGTAAAAGAGAGATGAGATATTTCTGTAGAGTCGACGGATGTATGCATTGTCAGTAAGTCACTTTGAGGCAGCCAGGTGCCGCCCATAGCCCGCACGGTTCCTCTTTTGACTAATGTTGTGGCGCTTGACAAATCAAACATCCACTAGCTATAACAGTATCGGGTATGTAAGACCTTGCATCTCTTAACTGTTTAACGTAGTCGTTTCTCTTTCTTCATTTAAAACACAGTTGAATGCTCCATAATTTGGAGTTCCACACCGGTTTTCGTATTTTTTTACTTTGTCAAAAATTATTATTGTTCTCGGAATGATTGTTGTACAACATCTGCCTGCTAACATTCTGACTGTCATTACCAGTTAAAGTGCACCACCCATATTGAGACCAGCTTTTATGCACAAACAATTGACTATGAACGGCCAAGTTCGGCAGCAAAATAAACGGTTGTGGCAGCAGCTCCCCGTATAAAAAGATTCGTCATATTTCCACCAAGCTCACTGTTATATATAAAATATCTTCTATGAATGCCTTGCACGTGTCGGAGCGTAGGCGTTTACCAAGGAGTAAGCACCTCTCTATGAGAACGTCTGGGAAGATGAACTGAAGTGGTTCTCCGTTGCCTTCCCCAGTGAGACAGTATGCGTAAGCGTGGAGACTGTAATAGTGTGTTGGTTTTGTTGTGGGCCTATTCAGGCCTACTCTTCCGAAGGACAGGAATGCTTAAAGTCCCCACCAGACGGACGAATCGGTATCACAGTGCCCTCACTCTATAGGAACTGCGGAAAGATTGGGGATTTAATCAATGAAATTGGTACACAATCTGGTGATTAGTAATTGTGCTCTATCACCTTTCCTACCCTGTGGGCAAAATCCTGGTGATGAAAAGTTATATCCATCACCACCAGGACTTAAACCAGTTAACCCCGCGTCATCGCCGGAAGCCATATATAAGACAGTCTCTTATATCGTCTTATTTAATTTCAAAATTTTTCCTAGGGTTGCCTCCAGTGGATTTCAGATGAGGTTCTATCAACAAAGTTACTAATTTTCAATAGCCCTTTGCGTTCGATAACACAGTTTATCGCTTAACCGATATCTTGTGAACGGTTTATAACTATAAAGAATCCAATCCTTTTGTTTTCAACAGTTTTCAGTTTACTCTACAAAGATTGTATTCCTCTAGGAACTACATCCAACTTCAGTAGTAGTCCTTCAGCAATGATTGTTTTAAAAGCAACCGATCTGTCTCTATGTCGTTAGCCTCAATCTCTTGATTTCTCATCTCCATAGCAACCTACACTTCTTTTTTTTTTAAGAATAAATATATTAATTTTTGTCTACACTCAAGGAACAAAAATATAATTTTCTTATAAAATATTTTGTTACGTCACAAGTTGTTGAATGTATGAATAACCGGAGTTGTTAGCACACCATATAGGAATCGTGTGCAGTGTTTGATCAATGGTAAGATCACCCTTTAGTCAACATAATGTTATTCAGCTAGTAGACATTAAATGTGCCATAGTCAGCAGTAAGTGTTATATTACTAACTGTCTATATGGACATGAATTTATACACCGAAACAGAATTCTACAATTGACACACGGTATGAGAGGCATTGTGCTACAAAAATATAATAGGGAGCATGCCGATGGAGTTACACACAAAGCGGTAAATATGCTTTTGCATTAAATCAATCTAAATTCTCAGAGAATCTTTTCATAATTTAAATTTATTTTTTGAGCAATCTCCAAGGAAACGCAGGATATAGAAAATCGCCCCTGCCGCAGGGCGGACTCGAACCGGAGACCCTAAGCACGCCCACCTAACACTCCCGCATTTATAGATGACTAGCTGAGTTCCCGGCGTTGCCCGGTATAGTTGGCTATTTTTATTCACGCAATGAGGAACATTTGTACAAAGTTTCATAAAATTCGCGCCAACCATTTTTGGAATTAACTCAAACCTAAATTCACTCGCCCCCAACCAAGAAATTGGAGGGTTGAAGTTTATTTGCAAGTACACTATTTTTATTCGTCCTAAAATTTCATGGGTATCAGGCTTCATTAATTTCCTGTACTAAACTGAACGTTGATTTAGGCCCACAGTTCCAAGACTGGGGTGAGTTGGATTCCTTGATCCAGAATGACAGTTTTCAGGCTATGTTTCAACCTAATAGCTTCTGCTAATGTTGCTGATCGAAAATTGAAACATGTACCATACCTACATTAATACATACCATAGACATAAAAATATATCTGGTATGTGTCTGTTTTTGTTCCGGCATCACGCAGAAAATACGGAATTTGAATGAATTTTCAGAATTTGAAAGCTAGGGGGCAAAAATTAACGTATGTCTTAAGACGTTATGACACATTTATTTTACGAATACTCTAGAATTCCCTGAAAACTGCTGAGTCGATTTTGACTGAGTTTTCACAGTATCAAACATTAGGTTTGTCTCAATATTAAAATAACGTAAAACTTTAAAAAATCGCACCGACAATACTAAATTCCTAAACAATCTAAATCTCAAACAGTGGATTTTAAATATATTGATGGTGTAATTTGGTTGTTCAAAATAAATGCCTGTTTGTGTTTGGTCAACAGTTTAACAATTCGCAAACTTTGCAATCTGGCTGTGTCGACACAACTATCTTCTTTCTAAATTTAATGCAGTAAAAAAATATACCGACACTAAAAACATTAATATATAATAAAAATTCGTATATATAAGCATACGAATTTTTGTATCCGTAAATAAATATCCGACAGCCGTGAGTTCCAAGTTTATTTCTCCATCGATAGGAAATACGTGACAAACGCACATTAAGAGTTTTATTGATTTTAGATAATCCCAGCCAGCTAAAATCAGTTAAATTAAAAAAAAAATGTTCTGCTGAATTACGCTTCGCGATGTTACATTATAAATTAAATCATTTTTATTGACGATATTTCGTAAACATAACCACAATTTTGAAAGCCTATTTTGACATTTTCATATCCTGTTTTGCATTGGAAAGAACCTATTTTACGCATCTAAAATAAGATTTTAAGAACCTAAAAATCTGAGGTCTAATGATAACACACACACACACACAAACAGAGACACGCGAGACATGCGTAACATGACCATGGGCGGGACCCTCCCCGCTTTCAGGCTGTATACCCCGCTGCCCTCGGCGAGAGTAAAAATGCCCCGCTTTCGCAAATTTAACACATCTATCCATTAAGGTCTAAAACAGACGATGCGGTTTTAGCCGCGCTGCTGTAGAGTCGACGCATGGACCATTGCTCATCACTCAAGGATTTATTAGCAGCAGCCGAGATATGTAAATGTTCGACGAGTTTCCGATTATTTCCAACTACGTCACAGATCGAAAAATCACTAGCTGGAACGCTGAGAATGTTGCTGCTGAAGATCGTCGGACAGAATTATTTCAACACTTCCGCGCTAACACACTCAACTTTAGGAACCTCCCTGTAACTATTGACTGCGTTAAGTGTCTGCCTGAAAGTAACGCACCTGTCGAAAGAGATTTTTCTCTGATAAATAAAACATGTGTTCGTATTTCTGTATTCAATTTGAAACCGTGTCCTCTCGATTACTGTTTCAAATTTGTTGAATAAGATGCTGAGATGGAATAATTCCTGATGATTGGGCCAACCAATCTTGAACATTAACTGCCGCACAGGACATGCTTTTCTAACACCTGTTTCTTGATAATTGCTCAGTCTTTAAACAGGATGCTCAATGATAAAGCGTAACGCCAAAATAATTAAGTTTGAGTCATCTACACACAGCAGAAGAATAAGCAATGAATACGGCTGATTCAGTCACTCAGAAACAGAAAATGTTACACTTCCGTAGTGAGTTGAATGTTTCTTTCTTCGAGTGTGCTACTTTTAAGAGTATAATAACCCTAACAATAAATTTAAACAATTACTGACTGCCTGTCTTGCGTGACTGTATGTGTGTCTTCCTCTATAAATGCAGACTGCCTTCCGGGTCGGTGTATAAATTCAGGATCGTATACACATCATGGCTGGCGTTGGGGGCAAGGGGGGAAGTGGGGCACAACTACCCCGCGCCTGGGCGCCTAACTATATAGAATTCAAACGCATGTTTAGAATTTGTAATATGACTGAACAGAAGGGGTGATCATTGGAATGTTCGGGATTGATATATATATATAACTAGTGGTTAAATTAGCGCAAAATAGTACGGTTTTACGCTTGAATGACACGATTACTACAACAGACACTGTAAGGTAAAAAATAAATAATAATAATAAAATAAATTATTATGTACGTGCAAGTGTTATAATTTTCGTGGATGTTTTTTAATTTCTATCAATTGATACGAGAGTTTAACGACAACAGAAGGAAAAAGTGTTTTAATGAAAATAAATTTATTTATAGTCATATCGAACATGTATATTACACATGTTTAAAAACATATTTTTTATTGCTTTTCACAAGTTTTATCAAATTATTATCACTGGTAACCAATTGCACAACATCTCTACAGTCTATATTTAAGTTAAAGTAAATAAGTAAATCGTTTTTTATCAGATTCAGAGATGCTTTGTTTCTTTCGTCTCGCCATTTGCTATTCATTACACAAAAATTCTCTCTGTGAATGCTGACGTGGCGGGAATAGTCAGTAAAAATTAAATTACTTTATACAGGTTCCAAACATTATCATCAATCTTATTAAATACTTACTGCCATTTTTTGTGCAGCAGATATTTTTTTTTGCTGTCATCAGTCTTTCGACTGGTTTGATGCAATCCTCCATCCCTTCCTATCCTGTGGTAACCTCTTCATTTCTACATACCCATTACAACCCACGTCCTCAATTATCTGCTTCATATATTCTAATCTCTGTCTTCCTCTACAGTTCTTACCATCCACTGTTCCCTTCACTAACAAATTAAGCAATCCAGCATGTCTCAAAATATGACCTACCAGCCAGTCTCTTCTTCCTATAAGCTTCTTCCATAAACTTCTTTTCTCACCCATCATTTCCAAAACTCGTTCATTTCTTACTTTGTCTGTCCACTTAATTTTCAGTATTCTTCTGTAGCACCACATATCAAATGCTTCAATTTTCTTTCTTTTTGGTATTCCTAAAGTCCATGCTTCGCTACCATAAAGTGCTTTGCTCCACACATAGAGTTTTAAAAAGTTATTTCTAGTTCTTAGATCAATGTTTGAAACTAAAAGATTTCGCTTTTTCATGAAGACTCTTTTTGTTAGTGTTATTCTGCTTTTAACATCATTCTTGCTTCGGGCATCGGTTGTTATTTTGCTTCCCAAGTAAATTCACTTACTTCCCCTATTGCATCCGATCCTATTTCTATATTTAATCTTCTGTGATTGGTATCATTTCTACTACATTTCATCATTTTTGTCTTGCTTTAGTTTATATTCAGTCCAAAATCTTCCTTCGTTATTGTGTTCATGCCATTCAGTAACTTCTCAACATCCTCAGCCTGTTCTGCTAACAAGACATGTCATCAGCAAATCGTAGCATACTTATGCCACATGAAGATTTTCTGTTTTCTTTTATTTCCTTTATTGCTTCTTCTACATACAAGTTTAATATTAACGGGGATAGACTACAACCTTTTCTCACATCCTTTTTAACTGATCCATGTCTTTCATGGTTCTCTACTTTTATCACAGCCACTTGATTCTTACATAATTTATAAAGCATTCTTCTATCTCGATATTTTTGACATCTTATCCCACCTAACATTATTAAAAGCTATATATCTGATCATAAAGTTTGTTTAATAAAGTAGTTTCTACTTGAATATCATCCATATTTATATAATTTTTTGCAGTTTAAAATTTACTATTATGTTAACTATATTATCAAATTTCTTTAAATTTATATTGCCAAGTGTAAATAACCAGTTTAAGTCATTAAAATCAAACCATTCATTTAGGTACTCTATGGCTTTGTAAATAAATAATACAAAATTCGTGTGAGTTTCCCAAGTCGGTTACGGTGAAGACAACATTTTTTTAAACTTATTTATTTTATCTATTTATTTTTATTTTTTTTTACCTGTTTCATAGCCAAAAGAAAAGATCTTGTTTCCTTTGCGCTAATCCATTTCTAAGATTAACCATATATAAGGTGGTATATTGCTCCTAGCAGCTCATAGCCTGGTAGTTTACCCATTTTTTGCAACTATTCTTCTGTTTCGCAGTGGGTTTCCTGTATGGCAACAAGATCGATGTTGTCATTTTTTAAAATTCTTGATAGATACTGGAATTAACTATGACTTACATTTTCTGTATTTATATGGCGGATTCGAACCAAAGGCACGAGTTATCTGGTCAAATGGTCCTTAGAAGTACCGTTTGCTTTGTCTGGTATCTTGTTCAAATAGCAGGTGACAGTTGATCAGTAAGTGTGATAGTCACGAGATCCTCCGGGATTGTCTGACTGCCAGTACGTGCTAGTTCATTTAGCGTTACCCAGGGTGCACCACGAGGAAGCGATCTAGCTTTACCAGCTGACTTGCCTTTACATGGTACCTCGAGCAGCCACAGCCAGATTACAGGTTCCAATTTTCGAAATTAATCACCGGCGCAATTTAGCGACATCCATCTGCTTTAGGGGCAAAATCAGTCTGTACGCAATTTAATGCGATTTGTTACTAGGCCCCGCAATCTCATAATGCATTTCCTCCGGTGAAACAATTTGTGTTCGGTGTCTGTAGAACAAAAAAAAAAAAAAAAAAAAAAAAAAACACAGAAAAACGTGGGGGAAGTTGGGTGCGTCCTTTTGCATGCAGCAGGGAAGGTATGGCGAGAGGGGGGGGGGGGGAGTAACAGGCGCCTATCCGGGTGGTGGCGCAGTTCCACTAAAGTTTTACACTGTAGAAAAACTTTATTTCATCTACATTCGCTTGATAGAGAAAATAAACAAGATCTAGTAGAAAACACTCTGATATACAAAGCTAACATTTTTTTCAGTTTTTTTTTTTCGATATCTAACCTGACCAGGTAATTCTAACGAGCTACAGACAGTCAGAAGTTGGGAACGCCCGATTGTATTTCACACAAACAAAACTAAGCTTTGTCAGAGGCCCATAAAAACTCCGGTCGAGATCGGAATTCGAAAAGACGACCTGCAATAATTTACAATTTTCACAATTTAATTTTAAACAATATGTTACTAGTTTCAAAACTACATTATAGATTACGTAACAGAACAATATTTTAATTCTAGAATGCGCGTTCCATACGTTTCACTGAAAGGAAATACAGTAATTCCTAAAGGAGTGCTTTCTTAAATCACAAGGAACTGCGTTGAATAGTCAATAGTGGTTATATATACTGTTCTCCAAATGTGCCGAGAAACAGATAGGTCATAAGCTCTTATGAAAATCGGGTAACTCGATTTGAAATTTAATGGCTACTATTTGATCTGGAGAAATGAAAGAGTGTATGTCATAGGACACTCATAATAAAGGCAGCAGACGAAGAAAACCTAGTAGTTCTTAAAAATAGTAGTTACAATATCACTTAATTAGCCTTACGTAAAACGACAAACGACACAGCTGTATCAGACTTCTTTCCGTATACTTTTCCTACCAGTGATTCAATGCATACCATTATACAAATCCTCCGCGCAGACGGAATAACAAACCGAACGTGGTGGTGTAACGGTTAGCGTTCTAGCCTCGCATTCGGGAGGACGCTGGTTCGAATCCCCGTCCGGGCATCCAGATTTGGGTTTTTCCGTGGTTTCCCAAATCACTCCAGGCAAATGCTGGGATGCTTCCTTCAGAAGGCCATGGCCGAATTCCTTCCCATTCCTTGCCCCCCATCCTTTCCCGTCTCTAAAGACCTCGCTGTTAAGAGACGTTAAGCAGTTAAAAAAAAAAAAAAAAAAAAAAAAAAACCGGAATACCAAGAACGAGCACTCGTATGACTATAACGTACAGTATATATTAAGATCAAACCAAATAAGTTGTACTGCTTGTTTGGACTCGTGATATAAGGTAGAAGGGCAAGAAAACACCATTGAAAACTAACAGAGAAACGTAACTTATGAAAATTACATTCATTTTAATATGATCCGGGCAAGACAAATACAATCATTTAACTTACATGGCAACGTAAGCGGTATTAGGAAACAAACTGCAGAGTTTTGCCCCTCCCCCCCCTCAAATTCCAACATGCGACAAAATATGCAATTAACAGGTCAGCTATAAACTCTACAAGAGTTGCTAATTGCTATTAAAAACAGTTAGATCAGATTGCTATGGTCAGACAACATGCACTACGCTATTCGTAAGCTTTTTTTCTCGGGAAGGTAAGCGATGGAAGAGTTCTGGTTCAGGTGAATTCGTGTTGGAGCAATCAAGACTGTAATAATAGTCCCTATCCGAAACCCAAACAAACACCCAGATGAGTACCCTTCGTTTAGACCTACCTTCTTTATGTCATTTGTCTAAAATAAAGCTTGAAGCGCATGTAAGTTCAGACTACATAGTATAATAATAATAATTCCCTGTGGTCGTAATGACCTCGTGACAGGGTTTCTATAGGCTGCGCATTCTGCCCCTGTCGTTGCCACCTTAACCTAACCCGGTAATCCTGCCGGGGAAAGGGACCTACAGTTTAACGTGGAATCCGAATCATGGAAGCGTTCTGGCGAACTTCACATTACAAAGCGAGCTGAGCCAGAGGTGAAGGTCGGGTTAGGGCCTTTGAAAAATCCTCGCCGAGACAGGGATTCGAACCAAGATACTTTCATTCATCAGTCAAACACCTTAACCACTGAGCCCCCAGACCGCTACAGACTACATAGCAAAACGGATGGGATCAGAACTAAGTGTAGGCTTCGCAGAGGCCTCGAAAGTGTCAACACTCTCTGCAAATTGTGACAACAGCCAACAGCTAACAGTTGTATATTTCTGCTTATGATTAGCAAACTGTGAAGCAAAAGTGGTACAAGAATAGAGGCTTTGTGGTATAACAGGCTACTATAATAATTACTCTGTGATGTTGGTTGCTAGGGAGAGGAGACCATAACAAGAACCGGTGAGCAATGGGGTTGAGTGTGAGCACTTTCGAGCTGACGACATCTAGTTACTGTATAACAAGAGCCTATGTAATCTTCGGATATTCCTTAATGTAATGTAACGAAAATAAAGACCAATGAATGATATGAAAGTTTATAATCATTCAAGTATCTAAATATTAAGTTTGCATGGAAGTTTCGCATCAAGACTTTGGAAGAATGCCTATGAAAATAACGGCAGGAAGTATATTAAAATACGATATTGAATAAAAATAAAATAAGAGAAGCATACATAAAAATACGAGAGCTTGTGGGAGAGTTCCTCTTATTATTAAAAGTTTTAATATCATTATCTAAGAACTTCATTCTCCAGATCAAATACTAATTCAAACTCTTTAAGAAAAAGAATTGTAACAGAATGGAGAATGTCGTTAACTTAAAACATAAATAAAATAACAAACTCTAATCAATTTGGGACAGAAAAAATTGAGCAGCTGGACAAGAAAATTTTCACAAACTTGGTTGTCAGCTGTCGTAAACAAAAACATCTGTCACAAACAGGAATACTGACAACCATTGCTAAAATAGTCAAACTAGACAAACAGAGAACCATTGGTAAAATAGTAAACTTGGATTTGGGATAGCCCTGAATGCAAAACTAAGGAAAGATCGAAATCAATTTTTTTTAAATATATCCGTAATTTTCTGCACTATCTCCGCCAAGTCGAACAACGGCGGTTCTGCGTATTTCTTGGAGTGATTCGAGCCATTTTTGTATTTCAATTTCTTCTGTAGTATAAATGCTGCATGTCTCAAATTTCTGATGTGTATAGATATCAGCAATCTAAACAAACATACTAAATTCTATTTCGTTTCAGTTCTTTGTTATTCATACGCAAATTTCAACGATTTTGTCACTCACTCGCTCGCTGACTAATTATGATCATCAAAACTCTAAGGTACTCCCGTGGTTGTAGAAAGCTGAAATTCCCTAACCTACCCCTAATGTGAAATCGCTTTCTACCCTGATAACTTCATATACCTCAAATTTTCATTGTAACTAATGTGTTAAATTTTACTTCATTCCTTTCCTTACTTTGTAAGTTGGCGAAATTAAAGAAAAATAATTAACTGTACTTCCAGTAATATTAGAAACAAGTAATTTGCTACTCATATGTGGCTTCATCCCTAAATCACAAGAAAAATCTAATACTGATGTTTTCCTCCATATTTCTTTAATTATAATCCCGAACATGAAAAAATCTGGCACATATTTGCGGGTTAATTGCTTTACTCTGGATGATGCGATATGCCTGAGAGTTCTTTAATTTGTAGAGACAAACAAGTTCAAACAACTTTTTAAATTTAACTTTTTTCTTATGCTTAGTTTGGAAGTTACTCGTAATTTATTTATGGTGGTAGTTAAACCAATGGCAATCTGCATTCCTCAGCTACGGAGCACACCCATTGTTTTCAGAGTTTGGGGCATTGTTGGTAAAGTATATTGATGTCTTCAATTCTGAAATATTCTTATTCATCTATTTTCAAATGGAATCAATACATTTGAGCGACGATTCAGGATAAACAATCAACTTACAAAAGAAATGAGATCCTACCAAAATGATTCTTGAAAAAATAGACCAAGCCTCGTGCTCGTGTATCAACAAAAAATTATGTGCAACCATTTTACTTTGTGAAACAGAATGGTTTCGCTCGGTGTCGTAGATCGTTTATTTAGAATAAAAAAAGATTCTTGTTAGTAAGCCATTAAGCATGTCATATTTTTTACTTAAATGGAGGGCATAATATATATATGATTTATTCTAAGACTTAACAAACCCGAAAAAGTGAGAAGGTATTAGGTACTTGTAAATTTGATGAAGCAATAGATTTAAGGTATTTATATAGGTTTACTAAAACATAAGATGGCCAAGTTACCAGAAGCTTTTTTTTATTTTAAATAAACACCGAGAGAAAACATTATGCTTCAGAAAGTGAAGCGAAGTGCAGACTTGGCTCATAACGTTTTGTCACTACACAAGCAGGAGACTTGGCCTATTTTTATAAGAATTGTTTTCGGGGGATCTCATATTACGGAAAGTAATTAATCTACCGTGAGTATATACTGCACAGCTATAGCTTGTCCGTGATCCGTGCCAACGAGGGACGGGAAGCTTACCGGTCCCAGATCTCGTTACCCGGGTAACTCACTTGCAGCCGTCCCCCAGTGATTACTCGCGGCCGCGTGTTAATCAAGCGGAGTGACCGACTGTTTGCCGTTCCCACTGCAATTACCGGTTGCCCGGGCAACCAGACTAGTTGTCGCGGACATCAGGGCTGCTGGGAAATTACCCGCAGGCCTGCAGGTGAACGCATGTCTGTCTGGTAACTGGACGCGACTCTCAGTAGAGACTGGCGGTAACAATAACAACAGAACAGGAGCACGAGAAGTAATGTACAGAAATCCGCGTGCCGAAGGCCGCCGGTTCGAATCCGGCCGCGGGCATGGATGTTAAGTGTTGTGTGTCTGTGTGAATGTCCTGTCCGTCCTGTGGCGTCTATACACTGAAAGCAATTAAATCACCTTGAGCTGGCTGTATGGCCTCCGTTGCCAAATGCCATTAAAAAAATAAAAAAAAAAAAAAAAAAAAAAAATGTACAGAAAGTAGAATAGGACACTAAAAAATAAATTTACTTACATCAGAAAATGATTATCACTGAATACTGAAAATAACTAAAAATAATCATCTAAAACTGTAAGAGAGAAGCAAAACACAATGTCTTTCTTCTCCATTGCCAGTGTTGTGAATAGGAAAAATAAAATATGTTATTATAGAAGTGTATTGGTGATTAAGTGTACGATTAACATTCACAATGAATACATTTTGTAATGGTTGTTCAAGAGAGGACCTTACGAACTAATTTCTTTCTTTCTTTCTCTCTTTTTTTTTAATGAAAGGATAGTATAGTGCATTACATTCTGCAACCAACCATTCTAGTCAGTTTCTTAACAGAGGATGACGGGGAGACCGCAAAGTAGATAATAAAGGACCTATGAAAGGAAAGTTATGTGGAAGTGAAGAGATTGGTGCATATAAGATTAAAGAGAAGACTGGATTAAAAATAAAGAGAAAATTATGGGAGGAAAAAATACGGTAATTCAGAGGTACTATAGAAAATGATGAGGGAAGAAACATTTTGAACTAAACAATCAGTATGAAGAGATATTTTTTTTTTTTTTTTAAATAACTTTCCGTCCTATCCCGGTTAAGGTGTGGGGAAACCTTGCAGCAGAAATGCAAGCTCTTCAGATCGCCTGTAAAAGATGTGTATTTAAAACTTAACAAATGTTGCTGTGATTATAATGCTAATGAAAAAATAGACACACTGTTTCCTAGATCCTGTCGCTAAGGACAGAATCTGCTTGTATCTTTTTATGGATATCGGTACAATCCTCTACCACAGCATCACCTTCTTTGCGGTACACATAATGCAATATTTCACATTGTAAACGGCATTTACTATTGTTTCCAATCAACAGAATAATATTTTGCACTTGGAAAAAAAAAACACCAAGTTTGAAAAATTATCAAAGAAACACCATTTGTCCGATTTGAAAACGGTCTTCACTCGGTGAAAGGTAAGATTTTAATGAATGGCTGAGAGAAAGGGCGAGCTCGTAGGCCAGGTACTGGAATCACCAACCTTCTATACAAACCCATAGGGAAAGGACATCTCAAGGCGTCCACCGTCACTGGGATGCTCCCTAGCGGACGGCCGAAGACATCCTCACCACTGAACGTGTTAATGAATGATCTACCGAAGGCCGCCGGTTCGAATCCGGCCGCGGGCATGGATGTTAAGTGTTGTGTGTCTGTGTGAATGTCCTGTCCGTCCTGTGGCGTCCATACTCTGAAAGCAATTAAATTACCTTGAGCTGGCTGTATGGCCTCCGTTGCCAAATGCCATAAAAAAAAAGAATGATCTACCATTTAGATTAATGCTTCTGTGTTTAGTTTAAACCCAAAGAAATTACAATCTATGTTTCGCTGTTACAAGCGTTTTTACATGTTTGATTACATTGATCTACAAAATCGAAAATTGTTTGATGCATTTCAGATGCTCTTTCCCTACAACATAATATAGTAAGCGGTATCGAACTAGTGAAGGCAAGTTCTATTGGTCATATGTTGGCATAAACTAATAGACGTTGGTGCCTCAGGGAAGACCTTCAGTCTTATGTAAATCTGAAACATTAAACCTTTTTGTTATAGTAGATCAGTGTTCTAATCCCGTGTTATTAGTAACTGACAGTGCTTGCAATATACCTGTAAGCAAGAGTTCAGTGAGCAACATCTGAAACTAATCAAGACGTTTTATCAGAACAGATCAATTCTGTAATCATTTGTAAAACTTTCCATTATGTTCCGGGAAAAAAAATTCTCGGCACTATTCTTGGTTTTATCGTGTTAGCTTTGTATCACAAGTTCAGGTCACAAGATCGATAGATGTAAGTATAAACATTATTACCAGCGTAATCACAATCATAAAATTAGTGTGTAACGTATTTTTGAATAGTTAATTTCACTCTGATTCCAATTGCGTTTGTCTCGTCATCATAGATAATTGCGTTCGTAAGATATTCAAGTATCTGTATTGCTGCTTTATAAAGACCTCTGTCGCAATACTACCAGCAACCCCACACAGTAAGTAGTGGAGTGATACCGATACTGGGACCAAAGATCTTAAGCCGGTCGGGCCCCTGAAGAGATTCCTCCCGTTAATGTGACGTTATATTTTTAAGTCCTTTTTATAACGGACTTTTGAAATCAGCCAATCTGTCGCCTCGGTAGTGTAGGGGCTAGAGTACTCGCCCCACCTGCCGAAGGTCATCGGTTCGAGTCCGGCCGAGGGCATGGGCGTTAAAGTGTTGTATGTGAGTGTGCTTGTCGTGTCCGTCCTGTGGAGTGTCTAGTATTACTTGAAAGACAATATACACATGGAAACACTGTAAGCACTGGATAAACTAAGCTCATACTTGAGCTGGCTGTATGACCTAAGGAAGCCAAATACCATTTTGACTTTTTTTTAAATCAGCCAATCAGAGTCCCAGGTCGTATGGTGACAATAGTGGGCCATTAAAATGGATCAATGGGGAATTTTGACGCACAGGCACATTTTCTGTCTCTGTCTCTCCTAGAGAACAAATGGCGGCCCACGAGCAGTGGAAATTGCCATGTCGTCACAGCCTCGGCGCGATACAGCCAATGGGAGGCCATGGACACTGGAAACACCCATGCCGGTGTTTTGAGAGAGAGCGATCTTCTGCCTCAGGCATCTGGGATCCTATTGACGTTACATATTTGCACAGGTCCGCACCACCTCTGATACTGAATGAAGGGCTGTCCTACATACCGCTCGTGCGATAGCAATCAGATATTTCCGAGCGGAATCATGGACATAGCCTAAGGCTGGCTATTTTAATAGCGAATTTCACGTGGTCAGCAGCAAACCATTAGCGATCAACAAGAAATGTGATCGTCTGATGTCTTAAGCCCAAGAAAGCTAGGTTATTAACGGTATTTTACAGGCGAGTTAGCAGCGCATTTGTGGCAATAGAATATGCTATTGGTGAAGAAGAGAAAGGAACGTGGTCTGAGGCAGACCTCTGGAATGCGTTTCACGAATATAACCATTACGGTGCGACAGGCATATATTTATGTGGCTATCAACACAAAAGGAAAGCAACATCCATGAAGCAGATTGTAACATCACTAGTCCACCAGTCGTGTTTACATAGCGCTGAGCAAATAACTCCCGCTCACCATTACCGTCGCCGCAGTTACACAGAAATATTTCAGCCTCCAACCAAACAATTTTCGTAAGAAGGATTAAGAACAACTAGTTAGCCAAATGCCTCGCCTGTTACGTGCTGTATTACGTTTTTCACAAAACGAAAATCAAAATTTTTGTTTCCATGTCGATAGAGTATAAACTAGCTTCATTTATTCTCATCGAATAAAAAAATAAGACACAAACGATTAGAAATCATAGCTTTTTCGTTTAAAATACGTTGAAAGCCTAGATGAATAAACCAGTGTAACTAACCGATTTGAAATTGTAGAACATCGAGAAGGGTGTCTTTGAGAAGCTGTTTGTAGTGAATTCATGAAATAAATTTGATTTATCGAGTACCTTTTCCGTAATAGTAACAAACAAGAAATTACTATTTAGATGATACTACATACAAAACATTTCCCGTTTCCATGTCACCGTGTTATTACAGTGCACGTACTATTAACCGGTCAATTCCTTTCGGTACAGTGCAGCAATACTGCATTATACATTATTCCCTTCAAAATTTGACCTATAACACATAACTCTAATAGAATTAGCGACACATTATTATTCCGTTTTCCATCACTAACATAGTGAAAAATGATACCTAAAATACTTTTTTTTATAAATAAAGTTTCACTGCTTGTGATTATTCACCGATAACTTATTCTAGACCCCGACTTCATTGCCTTCAAACCGTTCTCCTGCTACTGCGACTCAAATAGTTTGGTAGGCGAAATATTTGATCGCATTTGTAAACGAAATTAGTTTTCAAAGTTTACCAATGAATTTAGTCTCTCCTGACATTCAGTAGGTTGCGGCTTGTACTACAGATTTCGGTTTGCCTCTAATTTAAACATTGATCTAACAGCTGGGCTTTTGTAGCTTAGACCCCTAGTTTATGAACTATACAAGTTACACTCATATTACATGGAAGTGAAGAAATGGTGCACGTTGCGTATGTCACTATAATTCCTTTTAAAGACAGTTCAGTGCAAAATTTTTAGAACACTCCAAACGTTATTCTGTAAAAAATTAAAATTAATAGAAAAAAGACACAATTAATTTAATTTCATACGAAAGTAAGACAAACGCCAGCTGTAATATAATGTTTGAGGGACTGCATTCAGTGAAAGAAATTGCATAAAATTCATGGGTGTATAAATAGCTAACAACTTGAACCGGAGACAATATACATGAGCAGCTTACTAAAAAAATAGTTTTGCACATTTGTGTCTAAGAATAATAGCCAGAATTGTTGATATAGAAATTAAAAACAGGTATAATTCATATTGTCACTCCGTACTCACTAATGGCATCTCCTTCGAAACAAATTCTTCACAAACGTGGAAAAAATTTAAGATAAGAATGTGCTTTAATAATTATTTGTGGATTAGACCCATCGATATAGCACAGGCCTTTTTTTTTAAAAAAAAACCTGCATATAATTACAATGACAGCAGAGTACATGGAGTCCTAGCAATCGTTTGTAGTAGAATATCTTAGGATAAATTTATAATTCGCGAAATGTCGTGGTCATCAAGGAACACGGCTGCAGTGTTATTCTATTTTAAATGTTCCTGAGTATAATAAAATGAATGTTTGACACGTTTATACAGTCAAAATACTTTTAATATTAACTATTTGACAACACCAAACTACATCACTAACACATCGGACTTCTTGTTCGGTTGATGCAAGCTCTCCTTAAATAAGGTTGTAGAAAGGGTTTACATATATAATCCATTTGTATGAGGAATCAAATATTTATTCATTCTCTGCATAATCATATAAATCCTTATGAATATCTCTTTTATGACAAAAATTGTTACTGTAGGTGAGACATTTCTCTAGCCCCAAAAACATTAGTAGTCTTCCTTTTTGTTATAACAAAATTCATTCTAAGAGTAGCCAACCTGGCCTTTAACCAAGGGAACCCAAATACAGTAATACTAAAACCCTGAATGTGATCAAAAATAATATAATTCCTGGATATCATCTTGATTATCCTACAAAACACAACCCTGATACCAATATCTATAGCTATAATACTAGGAATAAATAAAACATTCAGAAAGATCCGAGATTCCTGAGAACGTTTCATCTATATACAATGAAAGTAGTAAACCACAAGAAACTGTTACACAAAGATTTAACAATGAATAAAAAAAAATTACCAGAAGAAATATAATGTCCAAAACTATTGGAAATTTCAGAGAAAAGCTGGGTAAATGGCCAGAGGAGGGAGAATTAAAAGTTGTTTTTTGTTTGTAAAGGGATCAATGAAATTAAGACCTAGTTTTTTTTCCTTTTGTTAATATAATGTATGAATTGTGATGTATTTATAATAGCCATACACTATTTGAAAATAAAAAAATAAAATATTCCCATAATCAGTACAGGAGAATAGAAAATTGAGTACTTCTTAAATACTACGGCTGAATTCCATTTCTTTCTTAGTCAACTTATCTTATATACCACATCTAACAATAACTCAACTGAAAAATAACAAAATGATAGTTGCTCATTTAAGTGATAAAGCAGTTACTCTGTTTCTATTAGTCCATACAAGAAGAAATAACTCATATCCGATACCGGACTCAAACCGTGTACCCTCGGCGCTATCTATTGTACATCATGGACAGCGTCTACAACCTCTGTTCGAACTCTGAAAACGTCGGCACGAGAAAACTGCAAAAGATGGCAACTTACAGCCACACATTTGGCAGTACATCATTAGCTTTGCTCGTTCATAAATGTCATAAATGTCCTGTTTATTCTTTGGAAGTTTAAATCTTACAGTTTCCAGTAATGGAAAAAAATCTACATGAATAATAGTTTGCATTAGAAACATTTTGTTTAATTTCAGCATACCAGGATTTATGTACAGCTTTTTATGCAGTGGTTTGGTTTAGTATGTGAGTACACGTCACAAGGCTGGAAGAGAGGATTGCACATTGGAAGAATGACCTTCATAGTGCACGTTGGTAACTTTCTATCGTCATGAAACATCTAATCATAAATAAATAAATTAATTTAAAAATTTCTCAATAGTGATATTCGTTCCGTCGACGACGGGCTTATGAATGCTGGGCCACGACCTCTTGAAACTTTCTTAACGTAGAAAGCATTTGCACCATTTGAACGCAACAGAATATTTCAATGCCGATTATTTCCACAACGGCGAAGAAAAGCATGTTACTGCTCTACCACATTATATCTCTGGTCACGAGCTTTTATTATACACAGTATGAATCTAATCTGAATTTTACAGTATGCGGCCTCCCCTTGTAAGTCTCTGCAACACTAAGGTGTGAACTACTGTATGTTGCATATTCTCTCTGTACTGTATGCGACAAATATAATGATCAGTCCTTAAAAAACACTGAAGCACTCTTGAATGTCCTCTCCCAGCAGTTGCTAGGACGCAACTTTATCGAAAACAAAAAGCGTCGGACACTTAGATCACTACATAGTTCACCTATCTAATATTTCGGTGAATTCCCAAGAAATTGTTTTTGAGTTACAAAAAACGTGGGCAGTGCTGCCAGCCACTTAGCTTTGAATATCCGCAGATGGCCGCTAGAATTTCCGTAGATTGGGCACAAGAATCCTGAGACTCGCTAACTGAAAGACTGAAACAATAACTATTGAAGAAAGATTTTTTTTTATCTGCTTTACGTCTCTTTTTAACATCGAGGTCTTTAGAGACGGGAAAGGATGGGGGGCAAGGATGGGGGGCAAGGATGGGGGCAAGGAATGGGAAGGAATTCGGCCATGGCCTTTTGAAGGAAGCATCCCGGCATTTGCCTGGAGTGATTTGGGAAACCATGGAAAACCCAAATCTGGATGCCCGGACGGGGATTCGAACCGCCGTCCTCCCGAATGCGAGGCGAGAACGCTAACCGTTACACCGCCCCGCTCGGTTTGAAGAAAGAGTTAAAATTAAGACTACTTTTTATTTCCAGGTCTATAAATTTTGAAATACAAAATAATATTCTACATTGAAAGTAAGAAATAACTCTGAACATGTTTTATACATTGTTACTTTCATCACTGCTGCTTCGTTGACGTTAAATTTAGCATATCTTCTGTAACAGGAAATGTTAAAAACTCCGACCCCTTTGATTCTCGGATATTGGTTAGGCTTTCTCGGAAGGCACTGCTTTGTAAGCCGTGCCAACGAGCGTGTCACCGTGCATAAAGAGTGCGCCGAAAGTTCTATATTATGGTCTTTTAAGATCTACAAAATCTATAGTAAAACAACATATGAGCTTTATTTCAATCGTTGGTTCACACGAGCGGTTGCAAAGAAACGATTCCCAATGATTGACAATTCTGTAATGCGTTAACACTGTACGCTCAAAGTTTAACAAACCACCAAAATAAGGAAAAATCAACAAATACAGGGTCCGGCAATAAAACCTCCCACATTTCACGTAGCCGGCGTGCGGGTTGTAGTGAGGATACTGATGTGGAGTGTGTTTTGTTTTAAAGAGGTGTACCTGCCATTTTCAGTGTGCGCCATGTCATGGCTTGGTGAGCATCGTGCGTTTTTTGTGGACGAATTTATTCGTAACAGTTGTTCTCAGATTTTCGGAGATGATTCGAACTTGGCCTACATGATCGTGTCCCGGATAGAAAAACTATTCAACGGTGGGTGTGAAACTTTAGAAAGACAGGTTCAGCACTAAAAAAAAACCTACAGGCCGTCCTCGGACTGCAACAACGCCGGAAAATTAGGCGCGTGTGAGTGTGTCTATGCAACATTCACCAATCTTTGGGGACACTTAAAGCCTATAGTGTACAAACATCGTCCCACAACACTGCAAGCACTTAAAGAGGCCATTTACCCAAGAATTGGAAGCCATTCCAAGAGAAATGACGCGAAAATGTATGGAGAACTTTCTGGATAGACTTTGTCAATGTGTCAACAATCGAGGGCAGATATAATTTTTAAAACCAAATAATTAAAAATGGCAAAGTATGTATTTTTCATAAATAAAAGTAATTATTCTCTATCATATTGAGTTTTTATGTGACAACACATTAAAATGAGGGAGGTTTTATTGCCGGACCCTGTAGTAAAAAGTAGCAAAAATCCCTAGATATTTTAACAAAATCAGAAAATCTTAACTTTTTGCAAAAATCCGTAGTCTACAGATAAATCCGTAGAGTTGGCAGCACTGTACGCGGGGCACTATTCTCGTTGCGAATGTAAACAAAACCAAAGATGCAAGCAAGCCTTGTAATTGCGTAGTCTGGGCATGCCTAAGAGGATCTAAATTATGCTGATTGATTTTTCCGTCGTTCTGATCAATGAGAAATTACAGTAGGGTCCATATATCACCGAGACGCAAAACTGACGTGATATAAATTCTGAGCAACCTTCATTTGCCTTTCGATATCAGTATTTCAGAGAAACAAAACGATGTGATTGGTACCTTATAAGGCGCTAGTCGGAAGCTTTAGGCAGGGATCTCGTGTACGGATCATTCGCATGAGGATTTGTTGCCTTGTGAGTGAGTTTGCCGTATCGCTGTAGCTAGTAGTAGGTCATCGGCCGCAGGGGCATCTCGCCTGTCCCGCTAGCCCAGAGCCAACATCTCCAAGTCAATGAGCCGTCGCCAGCGCGACAGGCGCTTTCCTCGCCCACCAGACACTTCAACCTGCTCCGAGCAACGCTTGATATCCTTCAGAAAGTTCAGTCTTAAGGAAGTTAATCAAGCACATGGTTTCAGTTCATATGACGTTCAAGTGAATCAGCGACAAAGAAAATTATGTCAAGGAGATGAGCAGACGAATCAGTTTGGGCGCCAACCCCGGCAGCATAGGGGTAGCGTTCAGCGGTCGCCGGTTCGAGTCCGGCCTAGGGCATGGGTGGTTTTAATTAAATGTTGTGTTCATCTTGTGTCGTCCTCACAGAAGATGGAAAATAATCACACTGAAATGAAATGTATACATTGTAAGAGAAACACACGCGTTGAGCTGACTGTATGGCTAAAATGGCCAAATTACATTTAAAAAAAAAAAAAAATTAAATGCTCTACGCCTCGTCGACGGCTAAGGTGATTAGAGGCGGGATGGGATTGGGGACAAGGAACGGGAAGGAATTTGGTCATGGCCTTTTTGAAGGAAGCATCCTAGCATTCGCCTGGAGTGATTTGGGGAAACCATGGAAAACCCGAATCTGGATGCCTGGATGGGGATTCGAACCCACGTCCTCCCGAATGCGAGGCCAGAACGTTAACCGTTCTCCCACCACGCTCGGTTTTTTTAAAAAAAAATCAGTTTGGGGAAAATTGTCACTTGAGCAAGCTTAGCAAGAACTGGCAGAAAGGGTAATCACTAAACCTACATGCGTACCCTGCTTAAAGGAGTTGTGTTCTTTGTTTTCTCCTGCGGCAGTGGGTACGTATCCACGAGGCTAGAGTTTGCAATGGCATTAATGGCTTTCAGATGTGGTGTTGGTGCAAAATGTTTAATGTACCTAGGACTGAACATAAAACTATTTGGTCCATTATACAGGAAATTAAAATCATAAATTTTCTTGTCCAATGACGCGGCGAATATTCAAATTCTTCGAACATATATAGAGAAGAATGAAAATTTGGAAAATTTAATCATAAAATGGAGTTTGAGGATAGAAAACCACGGCGAGGGATGGACAGGTGGATGGACTTAGCAAAGAAGATCACCGGGTTATCTCTTTAGCATTAGGAACAGTGGGAACAGATAGTCAAGGGTGCTGAGAAAAATCTAGCGGAGTCACGACTGATGGTATAGATTTCTCGAAAATTAGACATCTTCCGTCCACAGATTATTCATCTCTTAAGCAACGCTAGTAGTAGAGAAAGGGCGCGTGAGCTCGTTCCCTGGACCAAAAGAGCCACGCCCCCTCTGATGTTATGTGAATGAGGCAAGGCGAATTCGGCTATCTAGTTGTTGACAGCTTTGATTAATGACAGCCACGCCCCCTCCCCACGCCCAGTTCGGTGTATTGTTATGCTAATTAAGGAGTGCCTAACCTCGGACTTTTGTGACCAAATTCATAGGAGACTCTCCTATTGTTGTTATGCTAATAGAGGAAACCCCTCCTAACCTAACTTTGGGGGCACAATTACAAAATATATTAACGTTTGCAATATGCCATCCACCCTCCCCCTTCCTCCTTAACCTCTATTTAGGTGAAAAATTGCATCCTTGGACGCAAGAGACTTAATCAAATCGTTCTGTGATCATGTTTCCAACTGTTTCTTATAATAATCATTAAAAGTCTTGAACAGTCTTAATCAAACTCGTAGACATATTCCCGTTAAATAACGGCCTACACGGGGGGTTACATTTATTAGCTTACATTTATTTAGAACGTTTCCCTCTATCAACCTTTGGGTTAATTTGAGATTAAGCGACTACGGACAGATATGTCTTTTAAGAAATAAATTCGATTATATGAAACAGTTATTGAAGTGTGATAAGCAGCAATTTACGTGTAAAAATACTTTAAATTTTTTTTGTCCGATATTTTCTACGTTATTTTCCATCACATTGAGATTTTAAAAACATAGGATTATTCAGAATAAAATGCTCTTTCGACCGATGTAATTAGTTTCCCCGAAATATGCATTATTTGGTTTTTAGTTTTAAAATTTTATCCTCGCCGGCGTTGTATCAGCTATTTGGATATGTAAATGGGGCTCCTATTCTCATTTTTACCAAAGAAATACTTAAAATTTTCATCAGTCATTTATCACATTATTTTTATATCGCACAGACCTTTTTAAAACATGAGTGTATTGAGAATAAAATGCTCTTTCCACCTATGTAATTAGTTTCTCACCGATCGTGGTGGGTGAACGGTTAGCGTTCTGGCCTCGCATTCGGGAGGACGCGGGTTCGAACCCCCGTCCGGGCATCCTGATTTGGGTTTTGCATGGTTTCTCCAAATCACTCCAGGCGGATGCCGGGATGTTTCCTTCAAAAAGGCCATAGCCGAATTCCTACCAGTTCCTTGTCCCCTGTCCCATCCCGCCTCTAATGATCTTAACCGTCGACGAGGCGTAAAGCCACAAGTAAAATAAAAAAAATAGTTTCCCCGAAATATGCGTCGTTTAGTTTTATAAATTTCAGCTCAGCTGGCATTGTATCAGCTATTTTCAAAAGCAAATTGGGAACAGATGACTCCAGACCGGGAAGAAAAAAAAAAAAAAAAAAAAAAAAAAGAATCCAAGGGCCACGCGAGCAGGTGATTTTATCATCATTTATCAGGTATCTAGCACGTACAGGAATTTTTATACGCACTCACTGTCGTAATAGTAAAGGTCTTAGGAAGTTCTGTCGATTTCAATTCCCTTCTATACTTAGTCTTATTGTCGATGTATCATTTGGTAACATCATTTTCACCGATGGGGTCAGCTTCAAGTTTGCCCTACACCACAATCGCGGCGAACGCCTAACTGGCATTTATCTTGTCTTTTACAAATTGAAAAATGTGAGCGAAGTACCACAAATTAACACGTCAGCCTCAAAGACACTATATAATTTTTGCTGCACTGTTTATAACATCTTCCTGATCAAGAAATGATGTCTTATTCTTTGCCAATACAGCTCGTACGAAGATCATAATGAAAGACAAGAATTTAGATGGGACTATTTAGCACAGAGAGCGTCACTAATGTAGAACTCAAAAAAGTTCAAAGTTAATAATTAATATGTAAGATACGACGCTGACTTTGAATTCCAATACATTACGTCTTCTACTGTTGTCTTCTAGTAAAAGTAAATAAATAAATATACATAAAAATAGGATTTTCAAATTAACATCGTGGCGAGTGTAAATGTTGTTTCATTAGTGTTAGGGATTTCAGTAAACAATAATGGTTTTAATAAAACTGAAAGTTATCCTTCCGATACACAGCACTCGGTATAGTGTAATGATAGGGATGCCTGCAGATCCGAGTTGCTAGACTTTGGGTACAATAAATGTTGTAAGTCATATAGTTCGATAATTTTATTTTTAAATATTGAATTTTATTAATAATTTTGAATAGAAACTGCACGGAAAATTGAGCTTCACTTTAGCACTTGATGGATTAACATTCGCGACGCATAGAATTCGTGTAGAGAGTGCTATGGGGATCGACGGCATAACGTCTTCAAGTATACAATCCCAAAATCGATCCTACACGTTCTTTATCCAGTACCCGCCTTTTAAACATATTCCTCGATTAGTTTGTCGGTTGTGAGGATCCGTTTTCCTCATTGAAGTATGATATGGTAATTTACATTAAGCTTCAAGTCTTCGCTTATATCTGAACTAGCGTTTTCCTGCTGCTTCGAGCGCGAGAACCTTGGCGGTTTAGAAATACTTTACCCTTTTATCCTAGTTCAAAATATTAACGCGGAGAAACAAATAATGTAAATTAAAAACTTTCACTTCTTTTAGTCTTCTTAGATTCGGTTTCCATACTAATGTCCGAAAGTTTCTTTTTGTTAGATTCAGTATTTTAACGCAGTATAATATATGAAATATAAGAAATTAAATCTACGTAAAACGTTATCCGTAACGGTACCCGCAGCTAGAAGCAATTATCCCTTTGGTCATAAATTTGCAACACACTTTCCTGTGAACATACCTTTCTATAAAAATGTATAATAAAACAAGAAGAAATTTATCTTAGACCTAAGGCAACACGAAAGTTACCGTATGTGATAGTGTTGGCAGTACAGTCGGCATCCATTTGTAAACACATATTTGCCGCCAAACAAATGTAAAATCACTGGCAAGTTTTCGTAATATCATTTGAATAATTTCCTATGGCGCAGGTAATAACATGTATTTGTTGTTTAATAGCTTTTATTCAACTACCCACATTTCAGGCTATTTTACTCCATTAATATGTATTTTGTGGCTTTTATTAACACATTCTGTAAAATATTACCGCTTGTATCAAATTTCAGACAAAATGTACATTTAACTCTCGGTACGCCCTTATTAGATCACTGCCAAATTGTCCATATTAATACGTAGAAATGATTATTATATATTACTAGTGGAGTTCCCGGTGTTGCCCGGTATAGTTGGCGTAGATTTACCTTTACGCTATTTTTATTCCCGCAATGAGAAACATTTGTACAAAGATTCATAAAATTCGCGCCAACTTTTTTCGGAATTAAAGCAAACCTAGATTCACACGCCCCCCTTCCAAGAAAAGGGTGGGTTGAAGTTTATTTGCACGTAAACTATTTTCATTCGTCCGAAAAGATTCATGTGTATCAAGCTTCATTAATTTGGTTAAGAAATTGCAATACGACATTACTAAACAACGCTAGATTATGTTAGAAAATCACATTTGATTCAATTGCGAAGAGAATTAATATACTTTTTGCTCGTAACGCCAGATACTTTAACTCCACAGATTCAGCCTTTTATTCAAATATTACAAATATCAAAAGCGAATCCAGAATAATACTATCGCAAAAAAAATGATTCAAACAGAAGACTAATGCTGATGGTCAGAGACAATGTAGTTGTAGGCCTACTGCCAGAGATCGTGGTTAAAGAAAATCTCTGTTGTTTTTACGGCTATCTATGGCGTTTAAAAATTGAATATCCCGAATTTACGGAAAGAATACTTCAAGGTTTGTTTAATGTGCAAAATAATTATTATCGTAAAGTTATCTTATTGCTTTCATTAAAGGCTATGGTCAGAGACATTGTAATTGTGTTTGGTGCGAAGCATGCTGCATCTGTGGTATTCCTCGCCATACGTTCAGAATTTCATTTAATGTTCCGGCGTATGTAAAGTAGAAGCATAAAACACACCAAACATCTGAGTTGAGACTCTAAGCTTTAAAACGGTGAAAATCCCATCGAAATCTTGGCAGTAGATTTCGAGTTATTCTGGCACAAATATACCCGGTTTTCGTTTTATAGATATAGAGTAGATAGAAGATAGATTAAAATTATTTTCTCTTTGAATAATGGTTTTATTTTAACGATGTGCTGATTCCTAAAATATTTTTCTGCTTTAAAATTGAAATTCGAATGGATTAAAAAAGGTCTTACGAAGTATCATATAAATTTATTTAGAATTATTTTTAATTTTCTTTGCTTTCATTGGATCCATATTACTGATTTAATATTTTAACCATATATACGTAGTTCCACAGGTTCAAATTTCAATTGCAATATAGTGAATGTATTAATATGTTTCACGAACGACATTATTAGTGGCGATTGTGGTTAGGTTGAAATGCAGCTTGGAGCAAGTGACAACTGACACGCTTTTGTCAGATGTCGTAATGGACATACGGTTTTATTAGAAGGTAATTACAACATTTTATTGGAAGTATTTTCAATAGCGAGCAGGCCAGTCAGCGCACGCGCCGAGCTGAGCGCAATATTGTTTGTTAGGAATGTGCTGAGACGCTGGCTCGATCGATATTACTAGTTGGAACTGACTCTTTGACGTCGATAAAAGTCACCTCCGAGGTAACAATAAGTTATTAGCTCTCACCCTGCGGGCAGTCATGGACGAGTAGATAGCTCACATACGCGGGTAACTAGTATGGGTTTCTAACAGTAAAACCGACTCTCTTCGCTCAAGTCTGTTCACCATATAGGCCCTGCAAGATCATGGGGGCGGCATACCATCAGCCACTTAGCTTTCCATCCAGTCATACAACAATCCATTAGTCTACGAGTTATTACTCAGCATCTCATGTAGGGTCTGTCAGGAGGATCCTTGCAATCATGCTATTGGCTGTAAGTTCACGGCTTTCAATGACTAATAAATGGGACCTTATGACCGTTAGACGCCTCTTACCAGCCATATTACAGAACCTCAGCTGGTCATCCAATACGTACCAGCCTTCTCTTATCCTGGTTGCCGAACCTACAAATCGGTGTAATATTATTCCTAACGTAATACATCTCATCTATTAGACCACAAGACGCAAGAGGTCCTGTTCAAGACCATCAAGTAAGAAGAGATTTCTGCAGCTGCAGGAATGTCGCGATGCTAGTTAAACTCTCCTTTAGTTAAAGTCGTCAACGAACCCAATCTACCCCTCGGCTACCCTGTCAGTCCTGTCAGGCAAATAGGACTCTTAAACATTTTTTTAAAGCAAAAGGCACGATAGATTTAGTTTCGCAGTTTACTTGGTGTAACATAAGATTTTAGGCTTCTTAGTTAATTTTTAATTTCATTGGTTCCATATTGCTGTCGTCATTAACTCAATGACACGTAATAGTTCCAACTCGTATATGACGATATAAATTACAACCGAAAACGTATGTTACAAAATCGGTATTATGAGCGTTATTTAATAACAATTCTATTCAATTAAGACACTGCATAAAATAAATTGCAAACCTTCATTTATGATGGGCTACGAAGATCGTTGATATGTAATCACCGTTTTAATTTTTTCGTAGCCCCGACTTTAAAAAAATAAATTAAGAACAGTTTTATATTTCATACTCCGGAAATATTAGTTTTTCAATAGCATCAATTTTCACATTTTTAAATAGAATAAAGCATCGAATATGTCATAACGATCTTGCAGTATATTCGATATCTGTTGAAAGCAATGTTTAAAGATGACAG